>CABFOQ010022786.1:0-37481 GCA_900660455.1 Gephyroberyx darwinii
ATACCCCTTTATCATCGTACTTAAAGAAGATACAGCGGACAGATGGGCAGCGTGGGTCGGCCGAAGTGTTGAACGTCTGATGAAAAAAGGGAGAAAAGGAAAAACAACAGAGTAATAAGGTTGAATTCAGAAGCTGACAGGAAAAAACAGAGACTTTTATAGTCATTTTAAAATGGCCCCTACTATATTTGTGATTTGCAAAGTACAATACAACTCCAAAAAAGCCCTATTTTCAAATCAATTTACCTTTGGCCAGCACTCCTCTGTACCATTGATAAGTTTGCAGCCACTGACAGAGGTGTTGAGAGCCACTACCCTGTATAGGGGAGCTCCAGAGGTTGCCAGGAAGAGGGAAGTCATTGCCCAGTAGCAAACACACAACACCACCAGAAAAAAGGTATACAGGGGGTAAGCCAGTGTGGACATCATGTTCCTTATAGCTCTGTGGAACAAATACATTACCAACATTTTAGATTTACAAGAGAAATGTGCGATCTTACCAACTAGTAAAAACGTCAAAACATATCGACAAATGTTCTTATAAGTGTACCAGCGAGTCCTGTGGCAGACATAACAATGAATACAATTTGAAAAGAGGAAGTTGGTTGCTGACTCATCTAGAAGGGCCACATGTAGGGGTTCTTCCTGAAGTGGTCAAGGATCAACAGCAGAATGACTGTAGTCATAATAATCACTAGAAACAGAGAATATGTCATTACCTCACATTATTATATTCATTCAAATAGACAACCATGTGAAGCTAATAGGCATTTTTTGTCCTACACTTCAAAACCCAAAACAAAGAAACTCACACTGTTCATTTGTATTTGATTATTTACCATCATTTATGTGATCATTTAAATGGGGCACTGCTAAACAAACAAATTTGTTAATATAATGTAGACTCAACTCTAGTAGATGAGGACTATAGGTTGTTATAGAGCCAAAGTTGTAAATTCACAGTCTCATAAATATGCCTGTATTTGTCACACATAAACACAATCACTGTTTATACAGTTGGAAATCATTCATTGGGGCTGTGAGAAAACAAATGACATGAGCAGAAAAGAAATGTTCTAAGTATTATATGTTATTATTTGAGGACAGGCTAGGTTAAAGCAGGGCTCTCTATTTCAGAAGGTCAGAAGGTGAACTGGGGTCAGATACTTGCACCCGAGGCCTCATGCTCTGGTGGGCTGTCCTTAGATGAAAAATGAAATAGGTATGAGTTGCCTGCCAGTCATTTCCTGACAATTGAGAAATCTTGAACTACCACCAATAAGCAAGAAAATCTGTTGCGAGTAACATGGTTTCCTTTTCATTGTTAAGACTCTGCCTCTTCTCTCTCATACAGGCAACATTTGGACTTCAGCCAGCTGGTAAATATGAACAAAATATTTTATGTGTTATAATTTTCTTGCTGACTTAATAATTTACTGAATTTCTGGCAAAGCACTCTTGTTAACATGGGTCATTTCTTGTTAATTCTCAGTAAAAAAAATAAAAATAAAAATGGGACATTTACCAGAAACATACATAAAATTGTCAGGAGTAGATCTGTAAAATAAAGTGTTGCAACCTCACATGTCCTCCACAGATGTCATGGCAACTAATGTTGGCAATGTAATAAGAAACACAACTTATAGACAACTTAAGTTTAAGATTATACATACAATTTTTGTCAGTTTATATTTTTAAAATGACAGTTATTATAGAGATTTTTAAAGCCACTACACTCTTGAATCACAAAGTCAACCTGACTTTTATGCAACCCTTGGGGACATGTGATGGAGGATGCAACTTTTATTTCTCATTTTATTTTACAGTTCTACAACTGAAAATGTCAGAAATATTTCCACAGATTTGTCAAGTCACTACCAATAAAGTGACCTGGAAAATTAAGTGCTACATTTTCATCTTCTCCAACAGATCATTTGGTCATGTTTGCTTCAGTAGGAGGTAGTATTCGTTTATCATGTGGCATACCTTCTATCAAATCCTGCTCCTCTGTCAACTGGAACATGAGTGAACCGTTTGCATCAGTTATTCAGGCAGGCATGGTGACAGTGTCAAAGTACGACAGGCATACAGTGGCAAAGGACTGCTCTCTACAGATAAATCATCTGGAAATAGATGATGCACAGCTTTACACTTGTGACGATGGGGCATTCAATTCAAGTGTTTCTTTTGAGATTCTCCAAAGTAAGCTATTTGTTTTACAAACTCAGAACATTCTTGATACTGAATAACAACAAAATAGTCACTTTGTTTTTTCTTTGTCATTCATCAGTTACGAAAGAGAAAACCGCTGAGGAAATAATAGAGCTTCACTGTTCCCTGAACACATATAAAGGGCTTGTCCAGCCCTGTAACCGTGGAATACATATTGAGTGGCTTACTGAGGCCAATACACCAATAAATGGAAATAGATTTAAAGTTGAGCATCCATCTGACTGCTTCTCTAAACTGATTATCATGCGAAAACCGACGGACCATCACAGGAAATGGAGATGCCAACTAACTCAGAAAGGCAGTGTGAAAACCACCACCACTTATACCACAACACTAGCAGGTACTAAACTGAGCTGACCAATATTATTTCATTTTAAATATGTTGTTTATGTACAAGCGCTCCCTTTCACCCAGATGGCATAGAGGAAGTGTTTGCTGTGGTGGGTGAGTCAGTGTCACTCTCTTGTGGGGACACTTCCTCTCTTAGAGTGGGCGGCAGGATGCAGTGGGACCTGGACACAAGGTCACTGACAGATGTTACACGTGATAAGGAGCAACTAGTGGCATTTCAGGAAAACCAAGACTCCTCACTGCTCATTAGCAAAGTGAGTGCCTTGCATTCTGGAAACTACCTGTGTTCACTGCCCTCTGCTGGACAAAAAGTGATCAGCAGAATCAGACTGCATACTCTTGAAAGTGAGTGTTAAAACTCAAGTGCAAAAGCAGACCATGATTGTGAGGTGTATAAGCTAGTGTGTCTCTGCTTTGACCAATTCTTTTTTGTTTTCACAGTTATTTCTGAGTATGGGCCAGGAGGAGATAATCTCACCTTGACTTGTCTGCTTACCTGTGCCGTTAAAAAATGTGAAAAAGACTTCAATTTAACGTGGACTGGAAGTACCCAGCACGGGTCACAGAGCAGTTTAATTGCTCACAACAACACCCTGATATTAAAGTTATTCCTCCCAGATCTTCAAATCAGAAGAAATACAATTACCTGTTCTGTGTCCAGAGAGGGTGTTGTAATGGCTTCAGAGATGTGGTCCCCTATTAACAGTAAGTATGTGACACTCGGTTGTAGCTTTTTCTTTTGACTGAAAGCCACGAGATATGGCGCCCTAGTTGTTGATCTGTGTTAACAGCTCTGCAAGCAGCTGCGTGGTTAGCCCTTCCACTAGGCCTCTTGCTGTGTGCCATTACTGGAGGACTCTACATATACTTGAAGAGGAAGCACAATAAGGATGCAGGTACTGTACATGGGAAAGCATATGCCTTCTGTACAAGATTGTTTTAACAGCCCTTCATGAGATTTTACCTGTATGATTTTCTTACCTTTTCTATTTTGCAGGAAATGATGTGTCAAGCATTGGAATGGCAAGCATAACCACTGAGAAAGATGTACGATACAATAATGCTTTTATTTTCTATCATTTTGCCAATGCTAGCTGGGGATCTCCATCAGTGTGATTTGTGTCCAACTGATATATCCTTAATCGAATGTAATAACTCTCATATTCTTCTTCACAGACTCATGTCTATGACGATATTCAAGATTCAAACAACGAAGTACTCCAGCAAAGTCTACCCAAAAGAGGAGCCACCACCAATGACAGTTTCTATGATCTACTACAGGCTGTATACTAGTCCTATATAAAGTGTCATATATTGTGTCCTTTTTAGCCTCAACCTGTGGTTTCAACCACAGTGTGGCAAGAATATCATCAAGTTTGTGTTCCAAAAAACATTTTCACATCTAAAAAACCCCCACTCCTTTCTCTTAACAGCAAAAGGATAAAAATACATTGATGCTACTGACACCATCATTGACCTCATCATTGTGCAGGTAGAATTATAGCATTTGGATTATAGACATAAATAAAACAACACATTGTAAACACATCTCCATTCATGTTAAAATAATCTAATCAATAACTGGCAGTAGTATTTTCCAAACAGTTACTCATCATCAGTCAACACAGTCGCTGCTACTCTCTGTAGCGACTAATAATGCTCCAGCTATTTATTACATTCACATGTTTGATGATATTTTCCCATTTAGAGGGACATTTTATTACATTTTGACTTTGTTATTACATTGTGTGTCAGTTAATACATTATCTGTTGCTACACTCCTCCTCCAGTTTGCAATCACAATTCAAATGTTACGCAAGTAAATAGATTGGTTACAAAATACTACAAAGTGTGAAGCAAGAAAAGAATCTGATTCAGATTGGACAGCAAGTCCTTCATTTTTGTGAGATGAGCAAGTCACCTTGGCTGAAATCACTGATGCTGAACTGCAATAAAGGAAATAAAATGTGACTGTTTGACTGCTTGTGAATATGACAACAAAGTGTCAACGCCATATCCTATCATAAATTGTTCAAAAATATTTATATAAAATACTCACAAGTAGACATGTCCTCCTCCTGAAAATGTCTGCATAGACTGTTGACTGCTATAAACTCTGTGAGAGAAAATCAGAAATTGTCATCCAAGTGGGAAACATCATGACAGGTGGATTAATAAGAAAATAGTAACGCTCACCTTCTGAAGCTGGAAAATGCACAATCTCATAGCCATCATTAGGCTGCACATGGACACCTGGTTGACAGCGACAGATGTAACATGTAATAATGAGTTATGAGTTATAATAATACTTCTCTAAACTGGAATAGTATCATTTTAGAGCTTAATTCAAATAGCATCTAGATAGATCATACCTGGGTCCCTCTGGGTCTGCTGTCTCTGGGTGTAACGTCTAAAGTAAATGACCATTCCCACTATCAGTGCAGCTATTACGATAATGACAGGAATGACTGAAGCCACGACTGTAGTAGAGTGTCTACTTCTCCTTCCCTCCTGAGTTTTCGACACAGTCTCACTGGTTGTGACTGCTGAAGAAGATGGGAGGTAAATCTAAGCATTTATTTGAACATCTCAATCCCACAGAAAGCAATCCGACAACTAACACGATACTTGACAGTTTGAGATCACTGATGCAACTGAATTAAGGAGTAACATATTCTTGTACATCAGACCTTGCACATCCTCTGTTGTAATAACTGGATCTGTTGTGACAACAAGAGCATCTTCCACTTTGAAAAGGAAACAGAATAGTTACATAGAAATTATATACTATATCAGTTGTTGGTAGAGATAATAACAAATAATACTTTAATACATTACCTTGGACTTGTAGCTTGATGTCAAAGCAACGCTGATTTTGGCCAACCAAGTACTTACATCTGTACCAACCACTGTCACTAAGGTGCACAGCAGAGATAGTTAATGATACTCCAGCAGGTTCAAGGCTACTATCAGGGTATTGAGATTCAAGGCCTCCTTTCAGCATTGCCCAGGAGACATTTTGCGGTTGGTGTTGTCCCGATGTGTCCATTGGGCAATGCAGGGTAGCTGGTGAGCTGGGTGCTGCCTTCACTGGTGTAAGGGTTTTGCAGTCTGACAGAGGGGTGATAAAACTGAGTTAATACATGGGTAGGATGTAACTGAAAGGAGTGAGAATGGGGAGAACAAATTGTGTAATACTACCTTTCACTTTCAGGGAGATGTTTTTGACCAGAATACAGTCCCACCCTTGCCAGATTTCACAGCTGTACAGTCCCTCGTCAGATTGGACTAATCTTGTCAGAGAGAGAGACACGCCTCTCTTCCCATCTGCTTGCCATTTAGCACGTTCAGCATCCTGGAATTGGGATGTTTTAGGCATGGCAAGGATAACCTTCAGCTCAAGAGAATGACCTGTGGCATGTTTTGTCCATTTGACCCTGTAGCAGCTCCCTGGGTCCACGATGGCTGGTATAAAACAAGGAAGGACTACATCTTCTTCTTGACTGGCCATCATAAATGATGTTGGACTCGCTTTAAAATGAAGAGACATAAAGATGAGAATCATAGTCTGTGTACATTTCTACAGAATGTTGAACTGTAATAATAATATAAGTTCAGGTTCAAAGTTTTTTTTGTCACATACACAGTCATAGTGATACAAAAGTGCAGTGAAATGCATGGTGGAATACTCAATCACTGTGCTGAAGGAAAAAGGAAAAGGGCTAAACCAGGAGATATACAAAAAACTACTACAAGAAATAAAAGATCATTTTAACAATAAAATAAATATATAGACAATATGGAAATGTAAATTAAGCAATAGAAAGTCACTTATGTACATGTGCAAATGAATTTGCAATGTAAAAAAATATTTAAAAAACATAATAATGTAATATTATTACATTATCAAATACATAATCTATTTATGACACCTTTATAGTTGGATCACATTCAGTTACCATATATACTCCCTTAGCCAACTTACTATAAAACAGGAAACTGAACATGTGAAATATGTTGACAATATTCATTGATTGAATTTGAAAATATTCAATAACCTACTCACCCGTACAGTCTGACATGATTATCAGTATAACTAATGTTGACATATGCTGGAGATGTGCCATTATCTGTGCGTGCAATGTAGACAGACAGCAGTTTATTTAAGAAGCTGAACTACTGCTGTTTGCTCTCCACATGTTTTCAGTTCTCTTTTAGTCATACATACATGTCCTTGTGAATATACCTGGGGAGGGAAACGTTTATCTGATTGCTGTAGTTTTCATTTTATCTTGAGGCAAATAGTGCCACCATGTGGTAAGAATAAAAGGGTACAGCAGATTGATTGGCCATAGGATCATATTGTAGTCAAGTAGTCACAAACAATTATTATTATTATTATTTTAAAGCACGCCTTGTAAACAAACTATTGGTTTTAAAGACAATATCTCAGTAACCTGCATTTCTACCTATTGCGAAAGGCACAACTGTACATCCGTATACTGATTCACATCATCCTGACTTCCTGATTAACAAGTGAACTTGTTTTAGAATTGGTAGAGGTACATCACTTTTTCAGATGGACTTTGTCAGAGAAGCTTAGACTTTTGAATGAGCCTATCAAGTTTATTAGACATTATTTGAAGTGTGTAAGCTTTAGGTGTCTGGTGTAATGGATTATCCAACAGGAGTCTACTTTAGCCTGTTTGTTTCTGGTCAGTCAGACTAAGTCAATTTTGAGAATTCACCAATTTGGCTACCTTCCATTTGTGCTCTGTCTGTGTCTGTCTGGGTAGGCTAAATGTGAGGAGGGAACTTCACTCATAATCACATGCGCACTTAAACTTTGACACCCCCCACTTCCTCTTCTATGACCGTTTACAGAAATACCATCATAGTTCTTCACAATCCCAGTAGCAGAACTTCCAGCCCAACTTTCACTCTGTTTTTACTCACCATAGTGGACAAAAATGGACAAAACTGCTCAAGGTGAGTCTATCTGTCCTCTGCTATGTCTATTTATCATTTGGGCTTTCTATTCCTAGGCCTATAACCTAGTTTTCAGTGTAGTTTATAAAAAACATAGTAACAACATAGTAATAATCTTTTTTTCTTTCTTTTTCTGAGACTTCTGTGAATAGGAACTGAGAGCTGGAAAGAAATGTGATATTTGTGTGTTTGGTTTTTCCTTTCACAGGGGGTAAAGCATATGGTATACTCAAGTCTCAACAGGAAGAAAAACTGAACTCTATCAATGAGGTGTGTGAAACTTTTGACTGATGTATTTAGGTCAAGTCAGGTTACAACAGACATTGGTGACATTTGAAACTTTTGAAATGCAGTACTGTATAACTTTCTACATACAGAAAATCAGTGGCTCGCTCAAAACAAAACTGTTGCTAATACTACTACTGCTAATAATCAAAATAATAATGTCTGATTTATTTATCATTGATTTGTCACTTCTTAAGGCTTTTCTCTCAGACCCCCAGTATGCAGAAGAGGAAGACCTTGCCTCAAAGATTGAAATGTTTAAAAGTGAGAATTCAAGAACTTACAAATATGCAACATGTTGTAAAACAATCAGTCTATATTATATTATCAATATTGGCATGTCCATGTTTTTTTTTTTTACAGATAAATACATGGAGTTTGATCTTAATGACCAAGGAGAGATAGGTAAAATTATCTTTACTTGATCATAAGAGTCTTACAGCCCGAATACATAGACCTACACAGCTCAACATTGATTACTGATCAGCTACCTGTGTCATATAATGCATCTCTTCTCATTGTAGCCTCCAGTATTGACTCATAACAAAGATGTCTAGTCAGATTATAGGTATGATAACTTTTTACTTCTTTGACTTCTTTTAACTATCAATTTCATAGACATGATGGGATTAAAACGAATGCTTGAGAAACTAGGAGTGGCCAAAACTCACTTGGAACTGAAAAAGATGATGTCTGAGGTGGTTGGTGGGACAACGCAAGACACTAAGCCTAGGCCTATCTGCTACCATGACTTCCTGAACATGATGCTGGGGAAAAGAAATGCCATACTAAAACTGTGAGTTTGAAAACATCTTTATGTAAGCCTAGCCTAGGTCCATAGAGAAAAAGCTTGAAAATCACTGGTCTAAAAATCTGTCTGGTGAAGAATGTTTGGTGCCAAAATGTTATGATAGAGTCTATTATAACATGCAAAGCAGTTGACATGTCATTTTCCATGTAAAAGGATCTTGATGTTTGAAAGCATGGGCAAGGACCAGAACACCACAGATGTTGGACCACCTCGTCGCAAGACCTTTTCAGACCTGCCTTGAAGGAGCTATCCATTTCAACTGCAGTTGTTTGTTATTATGACTTTTGATTTTCTAACAAGCAGATATGGACCTATATATGGCCTATAAAAAAACACACCTTCCACAAACAAAACTATCACAAATTGTATGTTGGCATTGTTTGGTTAGCAAATTCATTAAAAAGTGAATTTATCAAACGGAACAATATTTTGTCACTATTGTTAGTAATTTGAATTTGGAGTACCTGCACACACTGAAGACAGTCTTACACAAATGTCTTGGATCAGAGAAAAAATATGATATGAGCTCTAGTAAAAACACATTTCTCCTTTATTGATTATCACTACATTAATTAATTTAATATTATATAAAGAAATACATAAAAACTGGATAAAACACAGAAAATAGGTATTAGAATTAAATTAACATAATACATAAACAGAAAATAATAATAATAAAAAAAGAAGAAAATAACTTCAATAAAACAGCAATAAAAACATCATCATAGTTAAATCATCTCGACAGAATTCATTGTAATTTGTGTCATGTAGGCAAAACATTTCATATTAAGCTCAATTAAGCTTTAAACCAGATGCATTAGAAATCAAATTAATATGACCTACCTCTTCACTAATATGTATTTCCAACCTGCGTCATGGAGAGTTTTATTTTGAAAACTCCGGAAGACCGGAAGACTTATTTTGTCAACCAGGGAATCATAAACGAGTTAAGCTTGCTAGTTAATGTATTAATATAAGGGTAAGTAAAATGGCTTATTTCCTGTTGAGATCATGTTGTACCTATATTAAGATGCTAGGTAAATATCACTAATTCCCGTCTCAGCTATACTAAACGTGTTAGGAAGCAAGATAGCGTGTAAATCAGGAGCCTGCAGTTAGCACTGTTAGGCAAGGCAATGCAAATGCAAGGCTATTTACATTAAAATAAGTGTCCTCGAGATAATAATTTCAGTTGAATGGTTTTATACCTACAGTGGGATCTGTTCCTTCATCCGTGTTTGTAAAGTTCGCAACTTTAACGTTAGTGTTTAACGCTGCTGGTCTCTAGCTAGCCAGCGCTAGCTACCTAACGACGTTACGGTAGTGTTGACGTTAAATGTATCACGGTCCACCGCTGGCTATGTTTTGATTTGTCAGGAGGATGAGCAGCTCAGAGGAGGTGTCTTGGATATCCTGGTTTTGCGGCTTGAGGGGGAATGAGTTCTTCTGTGAGGTTAGTCTGCAGTAACCTCACGTTAACGTTACTCGTTGCAAAGTCTTCAGTCTTACGTTCACCTGATTGCTGTGATGACCTGTTAGTGTCATTTCAAAGTAGACTTAAGTCCAGATGAAAGTGTATCGCCCTAAAACTATAGAGGAGAGTTGGCCTAGATCCCAACTCGCTGCTTCAACATCAGAGTGTTGTAGCAATGTGCTGTAGCAACAGATGATTGCATGCAGTGGATAGCCATGCATTGACTTATGTTCCTATGTTACAGGTTGATGAGGACTACATACAGGACAAGTTTAACCTGACAGGTTTGAATGAACAAGTGCCTCACTATCGCCAGGCTCTGGACATGATTCTTGACCTGGAGCCAGGTGAGAACATCAGGGAAGTAGCTCTTCTCACTTGAAATGTGATCAAACACTCTCATTTGAATTAACTACTTAAATCACTTTAATTTGACAGATGAGGAACTTGAAGACAACCCCAACCAGAGTGACTTGATAGAGCAGGCAGCAGAGATGCTCTATGGGCTTATTCATGCACGTTATATCCTTACAAACAGAGGCATTGCGCAGATGGTAGGCTACATTACTGAATCACAACGTGTCTACATTTCAAATGCTTTAGTTAGCTATTCATCTAATTCTTCTGTGCTCAATGACGTGCATTGACAATGCTTTCTGACTTTATTGTTCTTTGTAGTTGGAAAAGTATCAACAAGGGGATTTTGGTTATTGCCCCAGAGTCTATTGTGAGAATCAGCCTATGCTTCCTATTGGTAAGTCTGACTCATACGATTTCATTGACAAAAGAAAGAGCCATGCTCCACCTTTGACAGTGTTTTATGAAGACATACTCCACTGTCAGTTATCTCTTGTCTTACGTAGGTTTGTCGGACATCCCAGGAGAAGCCATGGTGAAGCTTTATTGCCCAAAGTGCATGGATGTGTATACTCCTAAATCCTCCCGACACCACCATACAGATGGGGCCTATTTTGGGACAGGATTCCCCCACATGCTCTTCATGGTGCACCCAGAGTACCGTCCAAAACGACCAGCCAACCAGTTTGTGCCAAGGTTTGTTTGTGCCAAGGTTAAGTGTCTTTCTTGTTATTTATTGCCAGCGTGAACCTATTGGCAATGATCTGTCTTATTGAAACATCTCCAGAAACAAATCTTTTCAGGGCTTGTGCAAAACTGGTTTACAATCATTGTTTTCTTTACATCAATAGTTTGGCTTGGCCCATGGTCACAAAACATTTTCTACATTTTGGGGATGTATAAACCTGGAGATCTTGTTATTCAGTAGGATGTTAATGTGTAGTTTTCCAACAACTTCTTGAATTGTCTCAGATGGTAGCATGAAGCAAGTTATTAGCTACTGATTGCAATGGTGACAGCCACATTTTTTGCTAGTCTTCTAATGCACCTTCTGCACTGATTTGACAGTGATACTGAGAATTCTTCATTTTTTTAGGCTTTATGGTTTCAAGATTCACCCAATGGCCTATCAACTTCAACTTCAGGCTGCTTCAAGCTTCAAGAGCCCAGTGAAGACAATTCGCTAGTAGTTAACCTGGACAGTGACTATACTTTTTCTTTTTCATAGTTGTTTAAAATAATGGATTATGTAATATCAATAAAGACTTGTACAGAACTCCCAACCCATCTCAATGTAGACAGACATACATTTCCTCCTGTGTCAATTTCCTCCATTGTCATTCCCTGTATCCTAATACAGTATTTTACCTTATCTATTCACACTTTTAAGGGTGGTCACTCTGGAAAAATGACTAGTGATAATCTGAGTTTTGGTGTAGGTGTAAAGTTTACGCTGTGGCTTATTCCAGGTGAATGAATGTAACTGGATATCTTGTCACCGGCCCCAGGCAGGTCTGCCTTATCAGTGATTGTCATCACTTTTGAAAGTAATTGTTAAACTGCATCAAATCAAATGTATCTGTCATGCAGAACAACTGTTGGAAAGTGCATAAGCGTCGCTCCTCTCAGGGTGAGGGCATCATTTGTTGAAAATGGCAACAGATGTACGTAAATGTGATCAGGTACTGTTTCCAAGAAACAAGGAACACCATATTCAGGGTTGAAAGTCAGAAGTTTTCTTGAAGATGCACCTTGCTTTGTTTCCATTTTATGTTCATGTCATTTGGTTTCATTGAATGAGTGGTTTTATATTTGCTTCATTGTTATGCACCATAACACCAATATTTTCCTGATTATTCTCTACTTGCAGGTATACTATGTTTACATTATGGTACTACAATCTAGAAACAAACTAGTTTTTTTCCTTCTGAAGAGTTATTGCTGTTGATTGATATGTGGCAGCATCCACTATGGAACAACATTAAATATTTATTTCTTACAAAGATGTCATTCATACTTTTGCATTCTAGGGGAGCTGCAATTCACATACACACAGAGCCCAGTAAAAATGCAAAATAATGCATGTTTATTTTTTTCATAAAAAGAGGGATAAGTCACAAGAAAGCAACAATATTTTCCAATGTCTAAAAACTATTTTTTTCCACGTGAAATGCTAACTTTTTCTTCTGAAAGGGGTTCTCCTTTTCCATATAGCTAAAATACCAAATGCTTTTTCAGGTAAAAAAAACAAAAAAAAACTGCTACCAAACATGCTACCTAAAAGGGGTTTCAAGCATTTCTTTTCTTCTACAGAAATACAGGATACAGCAAGTGAGAGCAATCTACTTTCTCTATGTGGTAAAAAGGCTTTACAAACTTGGAAGATAATGAACGCAATATTTAACAGTGTGACATCTCTAGTAGAAGCCTGGAAACAGGCTTGTGTTGAAACATCACAGTAAAACAAATCACATGAAACAGTTCCTACTTTACAAATAAATTACTGTATAGTAGAACATATACAAAAGACAAAAATCGTGCCCCTATGAGAGAAAATCCACATCCACTGGGAGAGCTGCCTTCACCTCTTAGACGCTTCTTTACTGTGACAGTCAAGCTTCATATTTATTGACCTCATTGGCTGAACAAGAATGTACATTTAAGGTAGGGATGGATATACATATCTGAACATTCCTCATACAATCAATATACTTGTAGTCTTACAAAGAAGATCAAAACCTGAGATAAACAGACCAAAGCTTGTTCAACTTTTCATATCAACCAAATATATGCAAATCAATTACAAATCATGTGGTACTAAACAAAAAGGGCAGAGGGAAGGACTCCTTTGTCATTTGTAAATTCTGAAAAGTTTGATATACTCGGTGATGGTTTAAAAGAGGAAAGAAGTGTCAGGCAAGACGGGTAAGGAGGCCTTTGATAAGGACCTCAAATTTCAGAGGAAGCAAAGAAATGGACAAAATGGTAACCTACCATTCAATAAGTAGATGATATGAATAACTTAAAAACCTCTATACAAATACTATAAAAGCATTGATTCTATAAAATAGAGAAACATTTCAAAATAGATCAATTTTCAATTCAAACTTTACAATAATGTGTAGGCTACTAGTACGTGGCTAGTTGGGGAAGAAGAGATTTAGAATTTTGTTTCTTTTTTTTACCTGAGCAGTGAACAAAGCCAAAAAACTGTCCACATATGAGCACAGAATATCTTTGTTCGCATGAATGTATGTGAGGTATTTCATTTCACAAAAAGTCTGTTCCTCAATTAAAAAGACAACAAGTAAACAAACAAGAATATAGCCAGATGTTTCCCTAGCAGCACCAAGAGACACAAATGCTGGAAATAATGTCTAAACTACAGTGAAAACAGTGCATCTGTATAAAAGCAAAATGTAAAAATGTTGAATAATTTTCAAAGCAAGAACCTAGGAAAATAAAAGCATTTTAAAGCAAATGAAATGGAAATCACTCAACTAAAAATGCATTCACTAGGCTTTTTAAACAACAGGATGAGAAATAAGCATTTGATCAAACACAAGAGCACAGTGGAGCCCTTCTCTACATATAATGAGCAATTCAACTGCAATAAAGAAATTATCTACTCAGACTTATCTAATCAGTCATCCACTAATTTTAGGTGCAGAGATGGATTTATGAGATATTGGTGGGTATGTGTGTGTTAGATAGAGCTAGTCACTGGCCATGGCCTTAGACTAGTGGGGGGAGGGAATGAATAGAGTATGGTCACTGGTATAAATGGAGGTGATGGTTCAGTTACATTGCTGATGCTCCGCCGTCATTCCCCTGGAAGACACAAATTTTGTGTACTTGTATTAGTCTTAATCTGAACTGGTAAAGATCAAAATGAGGCCAGTTGGATACAATAGTTAGAACATCAGATGGTCATCCTCAATATTCTGTCTATTGCTATTATATGTCATGGGCAGAGGGTTATAGAGATTTCTTGATCTGTACCTGGTCTTGGTCAGTTTCAGACTCCGCAGTTATGACAATTCTCTTCTCTACACGAGTCTCTGAGGATCCGCTTTTCACTACCTGATAAAGGGAAGAAAAAGTGGTGTTGGAGAAGTTGGAGAGGCCAAAAAAAGAAATAGAGAGCAAGACAGAGAGCAAGCGTGTACTGCTGACCTTGGAAATATGAGTGGTTGTGGTGGTGACTGTAGTGCCACTAGTGGTTTCTGAGGTAATGGTCCGGGTGCTGGACAGAGCTGTGCCATCTTTGTCCCCATCTGTCCCATCAACGGTCACCTGAGAAGACCAAACAGGGCTGACTCAACAATAAGTTTAGGCATGGTGACCCTGTGCTCAGCCAGGGAAGGTGCAGTGCTGCTTCATGCTCAGCTTGGAGCCCCAAGCCTGGTCATCCCAGACCTGCTTACTCTATAGTCAGCTTCTGCTGCCATCCCCTCCATGCAAAATGATGGTAATAGATAGGGGTTGTCAATAGCTAAGACAGATCTGGGCTGAGCAGGTGGCGGAGCCCCTACCTTTGCGGACTCATAGGTGATGGTCTTGGTCGGGACGATAGGGACCTCTGTGGTGGAGATGTCACTGGGTAGGGAGTTGGAGACAGCTGTGATGGTGACTGTCTGGGTCTGCACCAGAGGGGGCTGTGGATGGGAGCATAGCCCCATGAGTGGCTGTGTCCAGACACCTCACACCTCTCACAGAAACCATTTTATTTCACACCATGCATCCCCTTCTTTACCATTCTCTGTGTAAATCAATTCTCACCACAAACGTCCTTTCATCTGACTCGGTCATTTATGAATTGATCCGATTATTGGGAACAACTGAATTCCTTGGCTACCTCCCTTCCCACCACCAGCTATTACAAAAGGAAAAGGGAAATAGAAAATGATCAAGCCATAGGTGGAGTGGATAGAGGATGAAAGTCATGTAAGGGTGTGAAGATACTAGCGCTATGGCGACCCATCACCACAGTTGAGAACTCATCACACCACTGTGCACCACCTCTGCAGCATGCTGTGTTACATTCAAACATGCTGATGAACATAATTCACAACATACTAAACTACTTTTCCAGATTCGCTGTTTAGGACTTGTTTTTTCTAGTTCTAATGGTGCTGCAGAGGGGTGAGTGCCAGCCATGGAGGCATACAGAGGCCAAGCAGAGACAGAATCATCCTGAGGAGGTCAGGGAAGCTACCTGGAAGCAGCGTATGACCTGGGGACCACCGCTCACGAAATAGGAGGCTGGGGAGGATCCAACTATCCTCCCAGAG
The DNA here is from genome assembly GCA_900660455.1 of Gephyroberyx darwinii. NCBI lineage: Eukaryota > Metazoa > Chordata > Actinopteri > Trachichthyiformes > Trachichthyidae > Gephyroberyx > Gephyroberyx darwinii. The sequence goes on from CABFOQ010022786.1 coordinate 15,794, forward strand.
TACTCCAACCCTGGATATGATGCTTCTTCCTCCTGCTCCTCCTTCAGCTGGGTCTCCTCTATAGCCATACTTGAGGGGTCTTGGGAGGGAGGCAGCTTAGCCATCTCCACCTCTACGATGGGCACCAGGGAGGTCTCAGAAACTACACCTTCTTCCTGATCACATGACTCTGCCACATCGGGAGCATCATGGGCTTCAACACTATCAGGCTCACTCTTTTGGCTCACAGTGGGACTGGGTATGCCTGAAAAGCTGAAATTGCTGCTGGCTTCGTCATGTGCAGCCTTAGTGTCTGAACCATCCCATATGGGTCTAATGCACAAACTCTAAAAAAGACACAACACATACAGTCACTGTGTGATAATGGGTAGGTGAAGTGTTTCCTACTGACATGATATGTACAATAATGCACAATTAAATAGATATGTATGCATGTGAGTTAAATATATATGTATTTATGTATATAGTATGTATGTGCATTTAGTGTCCACTTTATTAGGCACACTGCCCCATGTACGTTAACAGTTTACTTGGTAAATTCATTGGTGGCAGATATATAGAGGTAGTAGCAGTCCTGTACAGCAGCTGAAAGGTTGTCCACAATCATGCAAAAAATTGTGCTGTAAACAGCATGAATCCATGGATCATCCTGCAGGGTTTCAGCAGTACAGGCGCGTGGTATTGGTCTTATGGTGTAGGGAACGTTTCCTGTGCACCCATTAGGCTACTTATTACCAATTAAGCATCGTTTGAATGCCACAGCGTACCGAAACATTGTTTCTGACCAGGTGCATCCCTTGATGGCCACAGTCTTAGCCTTTTGCTAATGGATACTTCCAGCAGAATAAAGAGCCACCGTCTCAACATCGTTCCAGGACCATGACAGTGACTTAGCCTGCACAGTCACCATATCTCAACCAAACAGAGCACCAGTGAGCTGGATCAGCATGTTCACAGCATGAATCCGCTGGTGAAAAATCTGCAGGAACTTCTCGACACTATTGAGTCAGAATGGACCAAGATCCCTGAGGGATGTTTCCAGCACCTTGTTGAAACCATGCCTCAAAGAATGTAGGCTGTTCTGGAGGCAAAATTAGTACCCTACCCAGTACTAGCTAGGTGAACATAATAGAGTGGATACTAAGTGCATAGTACCTGCTGCATACATGTTATGTATGTACAAGCATGAATGTCATGCATGTGTGTCAGAATGGAATGCTTTTGGGGTCTGGGAGGGGTTAGCGAAGCTGACATGCCATGTACACCACTCTCGGTAGACAGCTATGTACTAAAACATAATAAAGAGTTTCTGTGAAGCAGAAAATATAATCTAGGCTCCTTGAAAGGAACAAACGTAATCGTAGGTACTGTATATGGAATGCCTTTTATTCTTTTGGTCAAAAATGATTGTCAAAAAGTCATGCAACAGGAATCATGCTATGCAATGACTTGCCAAATACTGGTGAAGGACAAAGAGGTTAATACGTATTACTATAAAGCTGCCTCATGGTCTCCCATCACAGGAAAAAAAAATATTGAAAAAACACCCAGTAACCAGACTTTGTGGAAAATTCACAGAAGATATCAAGTCCTGGATTGTTGTTTAAGTGCTGAATTCATGTGGTTGCAGTGACACATGTATATGTTCAAAAACATATCACAGGGTCACCGATCTGCTCATCTTAAAATAACGTCCGAAGAAAACATACAAATTTACCTTAAATGTGTATAAAACAGGCTCTAAGTGGTGGACAGACATCAAAACTCTCCAGTTAAAAGTCAGGAAGAAAATACTGATAGGTATATCTAGGGGTAGACATATGCATGTCTAGTCCAAAATACATCAGAGAAAATGCAAAAGAGAAAGTGGGTTCATTGACATTTCCAGTCTTAACCAGTCTTTGAAGAAAACACATCAGTTTCTGGCTGAAGAAACCAAGATTTAGTTTTACTGCAATGAGAAGCACAGAGGGAGTGAAGGTCTAGTTCCAGAGAACAGAAAAACCTCTCAAATACAGCAGAGGAGGATGAAAAAGGAAGAATGCAACAGTGATGTTGTAGAGGAGGCGAAGGAAGGACAGGAGGAGGAGAGGAAGCGAGAGGTTGATGGGTAGATGACTGGGTTCGTTCTCCACGGGGTCACACTCACACCTGTGTGGGACTTCCGCAGGGTCAGGACGGCCCCTCAGCTGCGTTTGGAGTAGAAGTCTAGGAGGGGGCCGCGCGGGAGGCGGGTGACAAACTGAGGGTTGAGGGGGAGGAGGGAAGAGAGATGAGAAGTAGGAATTTTGAAATGTCTGCAATGACCGGGAGTGAACTCACTTGGTATAAGCCTGAGTGGGCAATAAGTCATTAAAACGCTCTTCTAGTCAGATTCAGATAGTATAGTAAGTTCAGCTTGTGATTGTCACCTACATTCATCTGGAAGTGTAAAAGTGGTTTCTGTCCCAGAGGTTATGCTGCAGTTGACTGAATATTACAGCAAAAGTCATGCAGAATATGCCTCAGTATATACAGTACTCTATACTGAGTATAGTATAGAGTTGTGCTGGGTGGTGATTCTAGTCTATACACTGAAGAGTTGTCATGTTATAATTACTACATTATCATTAATACTAGTAATGAATTAGAATTCTACTAGACTCCTGTAATGATTGAGTTAGTGTTAATATAGGAAGAATGGGGCATAGAGCTGACTGAGATAGTTATAGTACAACTGAATGAGGTTTTGTGTGAGAAACAAACCAAGGCTTGGAGAAAGCGAGCAACGGAAGGGTAAAAGCAGCGGGAAAGGAAAGTGCACAAAGCAAAGAGCGTGGAAAGTAGAAGGAAAATAGCTCAGCGATGAGGGAGGGAGGGAGAGGAGAAGACTGGTGAACTCCACATTCTGCTCAGCGTGAAAACGTGCAAGAACTCAGGAGGTCTTCACTGGGTCATGCAGTAACCCCATCCATGTCAGGTCTGTCGGCCATGCAATGCATGTAAGGACGGGTTAAGACTCACAGGCATCCAATGGGTACAAGATGAACCAACTGGGTTCGCAGCTCATCCACATTACTCTCAAAAGTTGAGTACAGAAACTATTCAACAAGTCCAACTGCATTCTTTGTACACATGCATGTGCTGCATACCACATGCCATCACTTTGACTAGGTCTGCACATGCATGTAAAAATCTGCTTAAAATAAAAAGAGTACCAAGAATGACACAATTCCACAACTGGAAGAGTCTGATCCTCTCTAAAAGCTTCATCATGTAAAAGAATCAGGTCTTATGGGGCCTCAAGGTTCAAGATGACGCAGGATTTAAAAACGCCACAATCCTGCTCAAACTCGAGACATTAGTTTGAATTTCAGGCTGTCCTGTTCCATCATAAAGTCATGCAGATTGCTCACACTGCAGTGCCACGTTAACTAAAAGAAGTGCAGAGGTGGTTTCCAATCCAATTCAATCATCTATGTGGATGTACATAGAGTCAAAATGGAAAACACGAGATGAGGCATCTAGAAATTCCATTTCAACTAAGTCAATTCAGGAATTAATAAAAATCATGAATTTATCATGTTGTTTTTATTCCAGTAAAATCTGTTGAATAATTTACCCCATTTCCTGAACTGACTTAGGATATAGGAACTGTAGGAATTTGGTGTAAAGTGGCTGGTGTGGGAGACTTACCCCATCTGCACTGGGAAGAGGTTGACCATTGATGCCCAGGGTGCGGAATGGAGAATGTGTGGACAGGCGCTTGTCCCACTCACTAGGCCTGGGCTCGGGGACGCTCTCCATGAAGTTCCTCTTCAGCTCACTGATACTGGCATGATGCCTGAGTAAGTCCTCCTGAGGCTTATCGAACTCCTACACCGAGGACAAGGGGAGGGAGAGAGAGAGTATGGAGTGCGAGGGAGGAGGTGTCCAGAAATTTGAACAAGGAGACATATGGAGGGTGAGGGGAGATCCATGGATAGATAGTAGAGGTTGAATGAGGAGAGAAAGGGAAGTTTAAGGAATAGGGAGAGATGTTTGTGGTTGGGAGAGAGGGAGAGAATAAGATGAGATAAAAACATGTCAGATCATTTCTGCTGCTCATAAAATTTGTGTTTTGATTTATTGCTGAATAAATAAATGATTTCAACAAAAGCAGAAGCAGGGTTATTTGGCTTTTGTAGACCTTTGAAATCTAATGTTACTTTGTGTGGGCCAGAGCTCAAATTAACTGAACTGGTTGTTGAGTCATGAGACGACGTAATGATTCACAAGGACTCAATGCCATGATTTACAAAAATCAACAGATTATTTTGAGTTCTGGATTTGTAGGGGCTATAAACTATAAACACAGCATTAGGGGGTGTATTTAATAGCATTAGGCTGGCAGTAAAAAACATGTTGAAAACAGGCTGCAAATCAAAGAGCGTGAGAGGTGATGTTAGCAGATGTGGCACAAGTTGTCATAGATGCAGCCCCAGTGTAGATGGAGTCCTGTCTGTTTTAATGGGAATGACAAAAAGCACCAGCAGCAGCATTGATATATTTGGCAACACTCAACACCAAGTTGTTCCTTTTGGGCCTACATGCTTAAATTAGTAGAGGGCATGAGATTGACAAGTATGTCACTACACATGCTGAAAAGTATGCTCTCAAAGTCATGATGAATAGAAGTGCATGCTAAATGCTTAAACAACTACTGAAGTAATCAAATCTTACTATGGCACTAAAGAGCAACTTCATGTTGAGTGTTAATCAAAAAAATCTCATTCAATTCACATATAACAGCAAATGTGTATGACTGGGTAGAAATGTTTCAATTTACATTCCTACAGTCAATAGATTTCATCTGTAGAAATGCACAGAAAGCTTAATGCTCGATGATACGATGATGAGAAGGAAGATGGAGAGAGCAGAAAGGGGAACAACCTGGAAAAGCTCTTGCTGATTAACACCTTAGCTCTTAGCTTAGTCAACCACATCACAAGTATGATCATTTCGGCTATTTTTACAGATGCTATAAAGTGCATCATCCACACTTCCTTCCATGTCAGAAGTGCAAGTTTATGTATACCTGTGCAAGTACAGCAAGTACCCCAATCCTAATCAAATATGTATTTGTCGTAAGCTCAACAGAAATCTCCGGAAACAAGTGATTGGGTTAGTTATATTAAGTAAGTAAGTAATCTACATAGCCAACCAAATGTGCTGATGCAAAAAATGTAAATAATGCCACATGCAAGCGTGAGAATGAACAGCAGCCAGTGAGCCAAAGAGCAAGAAAATACTAGAGACTGAAATCTCCAGAAGGGATACAAACCTCCAACATTAAAAGGCTATGTCTGATATAAATTGAGTCACCCTCAATTTTCTTAGCTCTTTTCTGTGAAAAATGAAAGAACAAAAAAATTGTTTTTTTTAGTTTCCTTGTGTGACAGCAGCAGAGTGCCACACCTTGGACATGCATTGCTACTCTGTTCACTAAAGTGCTAATACAGTAGACAAGAGGAGTGGAGAGGAGTCTGCATGCAAAATGGTTTGGGGGCCAAGTGACCATGGGGACCAAAGACCACGCATTACCCCAGGTACGCTAACAAAGCAGGGGACCTGAGGCTCTAGAAGCCTGGCTGAAGAATTTTATTTTGAAAATGAGGAAGAAATAAGAAGGGATAGTGTGGTAGAAACACAGTAAAACAGTAGTTATCATGCCCCATTTTAGTACAATGCATTTAACCCATCATCATGCATGTGCATTCCAGGGTTTACGATAGCCGCAAGCAATGAGGAGACATTACTGCCCTGTAAACGTATATACTGCTAACTTGTGTAAAATAAATATTGAGGCAAGCATAGTAGTTTCATATTGATGTTACGTTGTAATATTTATCCAAACCAACAATTACAGTTACAGATTGCTCACATTCTATCCATTAAAATATATGTGGATCGAACCTGATGTGGATGTTATTAAAGACCTAGCGGTATGAGAGAGGAACATGAGGAGAGGGTGAGATTAGTCCATTGGATGAGAGGCTCAGTATTATCAGAATGGGGGTGGAGAGATGACTATGGAAACACGCCTGAAATACCAGGCTAAGAATCTGACCTTGCGCATTCGCACTGCCCCCGTGCTCGTCTCCTCAGACTGGGAGGAGAGAGAAGGACAAATGTTAGCATCCTAGCCACAGTGGGAACATGTGCTCTGAGGGGCGACATGCATTAGGCCAGTGTCTGACACTAACCTGAAGCTGAATGTCCCCATTGATGGTGGGTATCAATGTAGAGGCTACTTCTCTCTTGTCCCTCCTCACTGCTGGCTACAGCAGCAAGAGAGACACAGTTCACACTCAGGCACAGAGAGAGAGAGATCTCTGCTCTGCACTTTAGCATCTAGCATGCTTTTTAAAACCTAACTGAGGTATTTACATTCAAAGAGTTTCCATTAATGAAAAAGAGCACAGGAATAACCTAGCAATTCTGTTACACTGGCACCAACTCTCCTAACAGGCAGATATGGTCCACATACATATATGATACTACCCTTAAAGTTAAATTTATACTTTTATTGCAATTATGTGACAAAAAGTGTACATATTACAGGATATAAACTCGAGTACCTTAACCTCAGCCTCTGTTTTTGAAGGCTCCACTGCTTCTACAGTGACCTCCAGTTTCCTTTCGTCCTGGCGGCTGGTCTTGATAGGAGTGGAGGTCTGGGGCTGGTCGAAAGGGGCCATGGGGATCCCTGCCTCTGCCAGGGCAGCCTGAGAGAAGACTGGGGCACTGACTGGACGGGTGCCCCTGTGTGTGCCCACCACTGGAGAAAACAAAGATAAAAGGGAAATGTGAATGAAAGGCAGCAGCTGGTGGGGTAAGATGGCATGCACAGTCGAAATATCAAGTACACGCACAAACACATAAATGCAAACAGCCACACCATACTTACAGTCGGTCTCAAGCCTTGATGCAATCAAATAATGCACAGACTAGAGGAGCATACTGTACCTTACTTGCCTTGATCCTAGGTTATTCTATCTAGAATGACTAGCGCACGGCAGAACTTGAGGTGAGCCAGAAGCGAACATCCACAATGTGGAATGAGAGCAAAAGCAAGATTATTAGTTCTTGTTACCATCCAATGATGGATGCAAAGGCCGCAATGAGCTAAAAAGCTCAAAATGGTTGAGGAGTTGAAATGTTGAGATTAAGAAAGCATCATTTCTTCAATATCCAAAGCACAGCATGATGAGAGGTCCTTGAACAATGGTGAACATGCACTCCCATCTCTGGATGCATCCTCTTCTGAAGAAAAAGCAGGGCGTATTACAAAAAGGCTGCAACGTTTTGACCTGATGTTAGTATGCTTTCCATGGAGCCAAAAAAGCATGATCGTGTGAGTTCTGCATCTGAAAGAATACAAACCAGAAGCGGCAAAAATACCTGACTCTTTGAGGTCAACATCTAGCAGAACAAACCAATCATCATTGACATCTCTATATGCTAGTGGACGCCTCTCATCCAGGATCCTCTTTTCAAACAGTGGTCTCCTCTCAGGAAGAGCAATCCTTGGTTTGGCCTCAATGGTTGGAACTCTGACTTGAGGACTCCAGATGCGCTCACGGACAGCAACTAACACAAATACACAACAATTTACAGGTGATACTGTACAAATAGAAACTGTGCACGAAATATGAAGACCACCTGCTCTTTCAGTGACAGAACAGTTGAATCCAGATAAAAGCTATGGGTTATTAGGAGGGTGAATCTATGGACAATACTCATTGTACATTGGTAACCATACTCTTATCAAAAAGAAAAGTTAATATTTGCTGTGCATTATTCACACTTAAGTATGTAGCTATTCACAAATAAAGCACATATCTCAGATCATCAACAGTATGTCTACCATAATAATCATGGTGTTTTGGATCCCAGGATGGTGATGGTACCTGTTTTCTTAGGGGCCACATCCAGAAGAATAAACCAATCATCGTCCACCTCTCTCAATGGCTGAGGTGGTCTCTGTTGAAACATCCTTTCCTGTTGCCACATCTCCTCCACTATGGTAACTCTCTTCTGTGGTCTCTGTTCTATGGCTGCAAACTCTTTAGAGGGTCTTACCTCAGGATACATATAGACACGTTCCCCCACAGACACTGAGGTAGAACAAAAAAAAGCATATCTCAAGTTCAGCACACTGATGGCAAATGTCTCCTTCAACTCTCTATCAGACGCAGCAAACAAAAAGCAACCATAATCCTAATAATATAGGCTATGGCTTCTGAATATTTGACTAGGATACTAGTCTAGGTCTACTAGGTCTACTATACTATATTATACTATACTATACTATATTAGGTCTACTACCTACAACTCTTGTCGCCTCAGTGGGTGCACCTTTTTTCCCTAGGCCTATTGTGAATACGATTTTGCTCATGAATTTGTTTGTAATCATCCCACCTTAAATACATAAAAACTGGAATCTCCATTAGTACCACTGATCATAATACAAACATTAATAGCTCTAAGGCCCATATCTATGGCACAATATTACTCAGTTCCTCATGCCAAAAATAGAGTTTATAAAGGAATAACGGGAACTCTTTAACAGATTCATGCAGCAACAGGCACACACACAAAACAGCAGAATACCTGGCACTTTGGGCGCAACATCTAGTTGCACAAACCAGTCATCATCCACCTTTCTTGGTTGTGGTGGTTTAATCTCCACAGAGGATATCTTCACTAACACCTCAGGTCGTCGCATGTCTTCCACTAGGGCAGTTTGTTTTGGTTCAAAGGCTGCCACCACATCCTGAATAGGCTCGACCAAAGCAACTGACAGAGAACAGTATGGGTGATTAAAATGCTACAGCCCAACCTCAATAAAGGAAGCAACTGAAAACTGATATTTCCTCATGCAGCTATTTCAAGTTGAAAGCATCAGCTGTTACGTTAGGCCAGTTTGTTTGCTCTCCATGTACGCACACTACTTAAATAAGCCTTTTAGCAGAGAGAGTGGTGAGTTTACATGAGAGTGTAAGGAGAACCTTTGGTGATGAAAGGTACCTGGTGGTATGACAACAGGCTTTTCACGGATGACGTCGAACAGGACAAACCAATCATCTCCTCCTTCTCTTTCTGACGGTGGTGCTGTTTGGACCAATATTGGACGTGTCTCATATTGCCTGCTATCCTCACCAATTGTCACCTTCTTCCATGTTCTTGACTCTATAGTTGTCACCTCAACCACAAACGTCTTGCTCACGTCTGGAATAAGCTCAACAGGAGCAACTGGCACAGAGAAAGAGAGTCAAAGGAACGGAGATACACTAGCATATCCATAAAACAAAAGCTTGAAAAGAAAGGTAAGTATGACACAAAAGATAGCACATTTTAGGGGTTGCAAATGATGCCATAAAAAGTATACCTGGTGGCAATATGACTGCCTCCTCACGTATGGCATCAAACAACACAAACCAGTCATCGTCTCTCTCGGGCAGTGGCTGCATAGGCTGCTGTCTAATGTGCTCCAGCACAACCAGCTCTGGTTTCTGCTCTATGGTTTTCACTTCAACTACAGGAGGTTGGATGACACCTGGATAAACTTGGCTCGGTACAACCAGGGGAACTGAAAATGAACAGGATTCATACTTCAGCTTCAGCCAGAGTGAAAAGTGCCACAAAAGCCATACATTTCCATGGGCCAATAACTACGCTAGGTCTGGTTAATTTGCTTGACACACACAATTAATCTCTATTTTAAGTTGGTTTTATTTTTGTGAGATTTTTTACCTGGAGGTAAAAAGGAAGTTTCTCTTGGAACAACATCCAGCAGCACAAACCAGTCATCATCTCTTTCTGTCACTGGCTGAGATATTTTCTGTTCTGGAATAATCTTCTTGGGAAGCTTCTTGTCCTCATCCTGTACCATGATCTCTTCGACTATAACCTCCTCCCTGGACTCTACTGTTATCGTTTTAACCACAGCAGAGATCCTTTCTTCTGGATAAACCTGAACATATTCCTCCATGGTAACTAATGAGAAAGAGAGAGAATCCTAAGACACTGGAGCCACAAAGGTTAAGCATAAGCATTGTGTGTTTATGGTGGAACTGAGAGGCAACACATGGGGGATTTTGGTAATACCTGGTGGCACAAACGATGGTTCTCTAGGGGCAACATCCAGTAGCACAAACCAGTCATCTTCTACTTCTTTCACAGGTTGTGGGGGTGCCATTTCTTTCTTATATCTCAGCTCTTGTTTTATCTCTGTATCTTGTACTTCAACATCCATTATTTTTTGTCTCCGCTCAACTGTTGTCATCTCAACCACAGTGTAATATTCTTCTGGACTCACTTGAACACGCTCCACAACAGCAACTACCACAAAAGAGATAAAAAATCCTCAGAAACTACTGTAAAACTGTAAAAGTGTTTTAAGAATAAGAGCATCTGCAAAGATCACAGAGCTGGGATTTCAGCAGTACCTGGAGGTAGAGAAGAGGTTTCTCTGGGAACAACATCCAACAACACAAACCAGTCATCATCTCTAGTTCTCATTGGCTGTTGTGGGGTTTCTTGTAAGTGTCTTGTTTCCTCTTCCCTTATCTTTATCTCTTTAACAATGACTTCCCTTCTCTCCTCAACTGCTGCGCTGACGACCTTAGAGGCAAAACCTTCTGCATCCATCTGGTAATGTTCTTCCAAGGTAACTGATACAAACAGAGTGAAGGACAACCTTTAAACACAAGGGGCAAGACAAAGTGCATGTACAACCCAAGGCACTAGGGTGTCAGTGGTATTTTGACAGGGCTGAAAAGCAGCAGGGGGATCTTAGCAGTACCTGGTGCTACGTAAGCCATTTCCCTTGGAACAACATCCAGTAACACAAACCAGTAATCCTCTCTTTCTCTGACGGGTTGTAGTAGTGGGATTTCTGGTACATATCTTTCTGTCTCTTCTCTTATTTTCATCTCTTCAACTATGACTTCCCTTTTCTCCTCAACTGCAGAAATTTCTCCTGCATCCATCTGAGCACGTTCCAATATGGTAACTGATGGTGAGAGTGAAGAAACAGAATGTGTGAACATTGCAGGAAAGTATAGTAGATATAGATTTACTATATCTTTCATAGATTTATGTATTAACTTCATCAATAATGTTAATGTAACCAATACAAGAACCGGTTAGTTTTGGAGGAGGTTATTTTAGCGAGAAGGTTAGATTAGGGAGATAGGGAGGCAGGGATCGAAAGCTGAATGCACAAGGGCATACTGTACCTGCTGGTTTGAATGGACTATCCTTGTGTTCCACCTGATATTGATCCTCGGCCTGAGGTGCCTCTATAACTTCTCTGTCAATTCTCTCCAGTATTTCTGTCTTATGCCAAACCTCCTGTTTTTCTAACCTTTCCTCTGATATCAGGCCAGGTTGTGCCTGCTCCTCTTCCATATCTTCCTCTTCCAAGCCCTTTAAAAACACCTGCTTTATTTGCTCTTCCAATTCATCCACTTCATCCTCCTTATTTGTCTCCACCTCCTTCAGAGATCTTTCCACCACTGTCCCTACGAAATCTTTGATTTGTTTTGTTGTTTGTTTTAACTCTTCTTCTGATAAGTCTCCCTGTTCCCATTTGAGCTTAACTAATTCCTCTTTCCCTAATTCCTCTTCTATTGCTTCCTGGAGTCTCTCTGCCCGCTCGTCCACATCCTGAAGCCTCTCTTCCAGAACCCTCACTTCCCTCAGTCTCTCTTCCAAAACCTCCCCCTCTGTCATCTTGTCAGCTAAGGTCATCACTTTATGTAGCCTCTCAATGGCCTCCTCATCGGTCTGTTCCTGCTCTGCCTCCCTCATGCCTTGCTCATCCATCTCCTGGAGCTGGAGCTGGGCTGGGGGAGAGACTGAGAGTAAAGTAGAGAGTAACTAGAGGAACTAAAATTGGTAATGCATTGTATGCTGTTGAAGTGCCTTCATACTAGCTGTATTCATCACAATATAACACTATTTTATATCACAGTGAAAGGTTGACAGTCATATTTCAACACCAATAGATTCTTAGTTTCACAAAGAAACTCACATGGAGGTGTGCCGGCACGCTCAAGCGAGGATATGGTGCGGTCAAAGTGCTGGAACCAATCATCTTGCTGTTTCAGCACTGGTTGCAATAGCCTGTCCATAGAGCTCATTTTTGTATACCTGAGCTTAGCTGACAACATCAGAGAAACAACACTTTAACTCTTTCATACCAGATAATACAAAGTCCAAACAGTTGAAAACACAGTGTGCAATAGTTCCTATAATAGCCTAGGTCTATTCCTTGGATGAGGAGGATAACGCACCGTACACATAGTGGCCAGCATACACAGTGACAAGCACATACTGGCCACAATAACTGACAATAAAATTCAGAGACACACCCTTTAACAATCCTTCTCAAAATAGAATAGTGACAGCAAGCTTACAGGTTCAGAATTGCTTGTGCTGTGCTGGTAAATTACACATGAAAGGAAATTATCAAAATGTGGATAGACGCCAGCAGGTATTACGAGGGCGGATACCTAGTTGTGTCACAAAATCAAAAGATGGGACAAAGGGAAGAGAAGGCTGACGATGGAGCAGGACAAACCACACGTCTTCCTTTCTCTCCTGCTGTTGCTCATCAGATGCCAGTCTCAGCCATGATTGACTGACAGCCTGGGTGATGGTACGAGAGCCAGTTGGCCCTGTCTCACTCTCCTGCCAGGTCTTTGTGACCTTCTGAATAGACTCCTGCTCATCCCAGGACTCTGTGAAGGTCTGCACAGACTCCCCTTTGGCTGTGGAGAGATGACGAGGTGAGAGCGGAGCGATGAAGGCAACACTTCGCTGTGCTTTTAGCCGTTTTGCACAGTACAATTGCACCGGACCATTGTGAGTCTGGTAAGCTGATGTTAGTACAAAGCTGAATGAAAGCTGGTGCAACATGCCTCTTTGATCTGTATGGTCTACTTGGCACACACGTCACGTCCTTCAGAACAAAGATAGATGAGAAGGGCAACACGTGGCTGTTGACTGTTCAAGTCATTTATCCTATGTTTCATGGCAGCCATTTGAACACTCATGAGTGAGTGAGTCTGTCAAGATGTAGCATGTTAATTGCTACAAGCGCAGGGGCAACTGAGACCCGGTATGCAACACACACAAAGTAGCAACTTCTTAAAACGCAAAACAGACCTGAAGAACAGCAGTCTCAAGATTGGAAAAGCCCATGCATAGTTATGTGTAATGCGCAAATAAATTCCCCTTTTTTCTGTCAAAATCCATGGTGACCAAAGGTACCCTGGGATCATGCCAGGGAAAGCACAGTGTGGGTGTCATCATCCATAGTTCAGATTAGGTCACTGTCCTGATATGTTAACCATCTATGCTGCAGTTCAGAGGCAGTTTTCAAGGTTAAAGGACATGAAAGCAAGTGGACCTCAGTGGATGGTTATGTTACATCATGCAATATGACTGTTAGCAAGCCAGAATAAAATGAATGCTGTAAGTATGCCAAAAAGCTCAGATGTGGCTCCACACAGTTCCTGGTACCTGACAGTTCTGGAGAGGGTTTTGGTTTGTCAGATTCCAGCATCAAGGACCAATCATCAACCTCAGACCTGTTTGAGACTGAGAGCTGTTGCAGGAAATGGAGAGTATCATCTCCAGCTGCAAAAGTGTGACAAGTTAGAGAGGGGCTGATCTAGAGGCTGTGCATTTATCTACATACGGCAACCATCACAGATACGTACACCAACACACAAGATCATACCAACACATGCTCACACACACACACACACACACACTTACGAGTACTTCCATCTAAGTTACGGGACAGCCTCTTGCTGGCAGAACGCGTGAAGCGAGGGGCTGGGCGGTCAATCATGGAGCTGGCCTGGCGGGTCTGGGCTTGGGTGCGCCCGCTGTACCGGAACTTAGAGCCCAGGAGAAGGAAACGACGTGAAGAAGGGGGCTCTACCGTTGAAACCCTGGGGAACACACACACACACATTTAATTTTCAAGCATCAACCATTTAATCAAACTGAAAGAAAGGTCCACGGGCAGTTCAGAGACAATCTCATGGGACAGCCCCACATACCGAGAGATCAAGTCTATCTTGTAAATTCCACACAGGTCACGTGTAACTCGTCACAATGCGAGTCGTTTTGCATTCCTTGCAAATGCTGCAAGATTAACGATAACTTTAACTCTTGACTTGTTTTGTACTTTAGGGCCATGAGTATGTGGCTCTTTGTCCTGGGTTAAACTGCCATGTAGCCTATATAATTACTCTGAGAGATTATGCAGCAGAGGCCAATTAGCCAATTATCTAGGGGGTGGAGAACCTGAGAATGACCTCTGTTGCCAGGCAGGGAAGTGCTGACTATTCAGGGTAGAGAAAGTGACCTGTTCTCACCTGAAGAAGGTATGGTGTTCAACAGAAACCTTCCACAGCTTCTTAGAGGCTTTGTAGTTGGGCAGTTTGAAGCCAATTGTGCTCTCGTACTGCTCTTGCTACAGGTGAAGAAAATAATAAAAAGTTCAATTTAGATTAGCCACTGGAATATAATGACATGACATAAATAGACAACACAGCATGAAACTGAATCAATTTTGGAAGAGTTACTTCAAAATTAAAATATTGAAAAACCTTTGGCACAGAAATATTGTCACATCTAACCTATTAAGATACAACTGAAAAGAAATGCTCTACCATTAAAAAATAATTCTAGTTACTATTTACAGTTTCAATTGACTGAACTGAAAGTGGATTAACCCCAGTGCTAATGAATCAATAAAAAGACAAGGAAAACAGGATAATACAAAGGCAAGAAAGACTGAATGTAACATATAACATAGTTACCTCTGATGGTCGGATCTTGATGAAGAAGCTGCTGCGTTTGTAAGAGATCTTGAGAACTTTGGGCCAAGGGAAACGGTTGATCCTCAACTTGTCTTTGTAAACCATCAGACCACTGGAGCAAACCCCAAGCATAATGTCAACACCCTCAAGATCCTGAGTGAACACAGAAAAAAAAACAAAAAAAACAAAAAAAACCCATTAACAACATAACATTGCATACCCTTTAACTGTTAGTTTGCATTTACAAGAGACAGTCACTAGGAGGCAGACTTTCCCACACTTTGAGCCTATGGATTTTGAAATTTTATTAATCTCTGAAGAGGGGCTGACATCAATTCTGTAATTAAAATCTGAATGCTTCTGATGTTATACAAGTGTGCTGCTACTAAATCATGAAATGCATTTTAAAAATGAAAGGAAGTCACCGTCAACACGGACTTAGGTGCTCCCAGACTATGGCCCCATCTCTGATAGCGGCTTAGTTTCCATAGAAAACTTGCACGCACAGTTAACCCACAAAAGCATTAACCCAAATAGGTTACATAATTCACACAAAACCCTACCTTGGCTTGGTGTATGTCCACACCATACATGGAGAGTTTCTTGGCATTTTCCAGAAACAACATATCTGCTTGGGCTGGACTCATTGACCTGGTCAAGCACATTAAGATAGAGGAGGGTGAAAGGGTGTTAAGATCAGAGATGTGTTTTATGGTCAAGATCATTTGAAGGGATTTTTTCAGATCACATAATCAAGCAGTTTTACAAATCCAAAGCACGTAAAGCATGTATAATCCCCATGACTCACCTGTATGTGCGATGTAGCTCCATCACCTTATCTTCCAGCTCTTTGCTCTGTCCCGGGGCCAGGCTCAGATCCTTGACATAGTCTGTTCCATGGAGCTCTGGGTCGTACTCCCCCAGCTCCGACTGGGCTGTGTAGGAGCCCAGCAGGGACAGCGTGACGAAGGAACAGGGCAGGACGCCACTCATGATGTCCTTCCTCAGCTGAAGACACAGATAGTACCTGCAGGAGAAGTGAGGAAAAATTGATATGAAAAACTGCACACTGTTCTTCATAATGCAGAATGTGATGTCGTCTGTAGTGGCAAGAGGAGCCTCAGCAGAGACAATGACCTGGTGAGGTCTTCTGTGAGTTGCGCTGGATCAGGAGGGTAGAACTTCACGTTGAACGTAAACTCATAGACGGCGCCTGAAACCTGTTTCCGGATCTCTTTGGTGGCGTCCACCCAGGTCTGTGGAGCAGAAACACGGGATAAACATTAAACTTAACACACACAAACCCATTTCTTCTTAGTGTGTAAAATGTCTGGGTATGCACATGCATAGTAACTAGAATTGAGTAGGTAGAGGAGAAGAACCAGCCTACCTTCGTGGTTGGGGTTTCCCAGTTGGCCAGTCCAAAGTAGTCTTTCTCCAACAGGTTGAGGTGGTCACACACCTTGGTGAGCAGTTCCTGGCCTTTAGCATGTTTCTAAATGAGAGAGAGAGAGCTTGTTCAGTCCTCATAACCATATCCACTTTGCTCATCAGCAGGGATGATAGCCATTGCACAAACAGGATAGAAGAGATGAAACCAGATCAAAGGTTGGGAAGTCTCTTACATCAAGCTCGCACTCAAACTGAGCGTCGTCCAGTAAGGTGACTTTGCACTGCATGGTTTTCTGTCGTTTAGAGGGTTTAGCCTCTTCTGCTTTCTTCTCGGTCTTCTTTTCCTTTTCAGGCTTCTCCTTCTTTGCCTCCTCCTTTGCCTTCTCCTCCTCTCCTTTGGCTCCTTCCTCCTGTCCTACTTGTTCCTCCTCTGTTTTCTCTGTGTTCTTCTGGCCTTCTTCCACCACAGTCTCCTTCTTTATCTCAGCTTCTTCCTTGCGGTCCTCTTGAGCTGGCTGGGTGAGTTAACACAAAGACAGACATTTGAAAAATGTGTAAAGCAGATGGCAAGAAAGTGGGAAGACATGATGTTATACTTTATTTGGAAACAATGAAGATAACGAATATAGATAAATATGTTCGTTCTAAACAACATGTCTTGCATGTGGCCCACTGCTGCTCGTATCAAATCTAGCTCTTTCAGTTCAGACCAGCAGAGCTACTTTCGCTGAGCAAGCAGCCCGCAAAATGAAAAATTAATGAGAAGGAAAAAGAAAACACGGGCCTGAAGCTACAATAAAGCAGATCCAAGCCTTGTGTTCCTCTAGTACAACCTGTGCCCGGGACAGCTGTTTGACCTGTATGGTGGCCATTTGACTCACAGAAATTATGAGAAAAAGGGCAAATGGGGGGAAAAAGATCTTTCCCCCCTTTCTCAAACCCTATGTCCCGGCCTTTGCCTGTGCAGTGTTTAGGCCTTTGGCTGCTAATCTGATCTAGTTGTGCTCTTTGCCCTCAACTCATAATTGAGTGTAATATTTGTCCACGCTCACCTGAGTCTCTGTGCTGCTGAGTGAGTGCTGATCAGCGGCCTGTTCAGTCTCCAGCTCTGTTTTAAGCTCCGGCTCTGGAGCGGCAATGGGCGCTTTCACCGGCTCCTTAGTTGGGCCTTTCTCCTCCTTCACCTCCTTCTCTTTATTTTTCCCCTTTTCTTTTATCTTCCCTTTTTCCTCTTCCTTCTTTCCCTTTTCCTCTTTTTTTTCTACTTTTTCTTCTTTCTTCTTTTCCTCCTCTTTCTCCTTCTCGTCTTTCTTTTTTGCCTCCTTTAATTTATCCTCATCTCTCTTTTTTGACTCTTCTTTCTTCTTTGATTTTTCTGCCTCTCTTGCCTTTTCCTCTTCTTTCTTCTTTGCTTTCTCTTCTTCTCTCTTTTTTAATTTTTCCTCTTCCTCTGCTTTCCGCTTTGCTTTTTCCTCTTCTTTCTTCTTTGCTTTTTCCTCCTTTTCTTTTTTCTTTGCCACCTTCTTGTCAGTGTTTTCCTCTTCTTTGCTCTCCTTTTTTCCTGCCTCAGTCTTCTTGTCTTTCACCTCATCTGTCTCCTCTTGAGCCAATTCTTTTGTCTTCAATTTTTCCTCCCCCTTTTCTACTGTCTGCCGCCCTTTCTCCTCCTCCTTTTCCTCCTCTTTCTTCTTCTCTTTTTCCTCTCCTTTCTTCTTCTCCTTTTCCTCTCCTTTCTCTTCCACTTTCACTTTCTCCTCATCCTTTTCCACCGCTTTCTTCTTAGCCTCTTTCTTTTTCTTCTTACCCCCCTTCTTCTCGACTTTTTCTTCCTCTTTCTTCTTCTCCTCTTTTTTTTCCACCTTCTCCTCCTCGTTCTTTTTTACTTCTTTTTCCTCAACTTTGTCTCCCTCTGCTTTGGCCTCTTTCTCCTCCTCCCTCACCTCTTCTACCTTTTCCTCTTCTACCTTTTCCTCCTCTCCCTTGTCTGCTTTTTCCTCTTTGTCTGCCTTTTCCTCCCTGGCTTTCTCTGCCTCAAAGCCCTCTCCCTCTGAGCACTGTGAGCGGCGCTTGAGAAAGGAGGAGAAGAGGCGAGACAGGCCTTTGCCAGCAGAGGTCCGGGTGCGAGGCTTCAGCTGCTCCTCTTCAGGGGAGGTCACACCATCAGCAGGCCCAGGCTCAGAGGTCTGCTCCTGGGCCTTCTTGCCCGGCTTCTCCCCCTCCGGGTTGGATGCTGCTGCCTCTGGCTTCTGCTTGTTCTCTTGTTCGGGTTTGGGCTCGGCTCCGCTGGCCTTCTGCTTGTGCTCAGTGTCTGCCTCACTCACCACACTTGCCTCTGTTGTCATGGTAGCCACTGGGAAGGAGAACAGAGGGGAATCAGAGATGGAGAAAGGTCACTGTGCTGTACAGCGTGTGACAGTGAATAGCACGGCTATACTTGGAATACAACAAACAAGATTAGGAGCAGTGGACTCATTAGACCTATGTCTAGGAACCGCTACCTTTCACTTTGCTCTGCTACAGAGTAGGGATGCATGAAGCAAGTTCACAGAAATGCTACATTCTACATTGATACAATCTATCAATTACTAATATTTTCAGGTCTGACAACTATTTAGCATCCATTATGTTCAACGACTGTGACCAAAAAGTGCCCTCAGAGAACAGAAATATTTTGTTTAGTCAAAACCCAAAAGAAACTAGAATAGGCCTTAGTTGTTGATGGTGTAATAGAAAATAAATGGCTGGTTCTAGCATGTAAATAGGGTAATTGGTGTGTATCCTTCATTTTCATTGAACATTTAAGCCTTTTAGCCAACGTCTTTATCAAGAACAATTTGCAATGACTCATTTTTACAATGAGTTAAGTTATTGTTACTGTCCCACTCTGAGTGGTGCAATTAAGAAAAGCCATTATATTTCATCAATCAAGACAAAGGCCATCCACAGATTAGATTTCAACACATACACACAGACAGACGCACACACACACAATCACACAATGGCCTCTCTTGTATGGGTGTATACGTCTACATGAACTTCTGAGGGCAAGCCCACAACAGTGTCTATCACAGGCTCATTAAAACTCTCTGACACAAAGGAGGCATTCTGCTCTGTGGCTGCCTATTAGCACAGCCAGTAGCATCCTCACCAAGCAAACCCAGATCTTCCATCTCCCATGCCCATTCTGCATGGGTCAGCCGGGGCAGCTTCGTGTACCGAGGTGACCTGAAGCAGCACATTGGTTTACACCAATCAGGTAGTACCAACACAACTTAGCATGGCTCGTTGTCAGCCAGACTGAATAATGAGACTGTTGTCAATATGAGACAGTGCAAGCATACTTGCCTAATTACTTATCATCCAATAATGTGGTTCACATTCACAGTGAGTGGGCCTCAGAGTTTAATGAACACTACTTTGATTCATCAGTGTGGCAGTATATTTAGAAACCTCTTAGCCACAAGCTAAATCACACAATTGACTGACCTATACTGCAGGTATTATGCAACCACACTACACCCCTCCCAAGTGGGGTATAACAGTTACAGCAGCTTGCATTGCAACTACTACTTCATCTCCATTGAGACAGATATGCCACCTTGTCTACCCACAGTCTAGGTCTTGTTCAATTGGTGACTAATGTGTCTCTTCTATATGTAGTTAATGTCTCACCCTGCCTTGCATGGAGTGGGGGAGGGGGAATGCTAGACAGGGTTGCAGGCTGACAGACAGGCAGGCCAATCTTCCAGGGCCGTCCATGCCCCAAAGGGCCTGCTCCTCCATACCATACACTTCCCACTGGCACTATAGGACAGCAGGGGAGGAGGAGGGGGGGGTACTCACACAGACCAAATCCTCTTTAGCCCTCCCATTGTTTGTGTCCAGTGACCAATAACTGTGCTGCACACTATAACTAATCCTCCCTACCCTTCCCCCCACAAGACCCCCCATAGGTCTATTCCCTAGGTCACCACGCACACACACACACGTACACACACACCGGTACGCATCAGTGCTCACAGGCTCCTCTGGGTCTTTTAATGCTCCGTCATCTCAATTCTGATTGTCAGGAAACAGACGTGCCCCTAATGGACCAGCTGAGCTTGTGTCTGCTGCCTCCTCCATTTTGTGTTGCCTATCTAACATCTCTGCTAGCGGCCAGCTGAGCAGGACTAACCTGCAGCATGACCGATTGAGATAGCGGCAGCCAAGTGAGAGGATCTCTTCAGACTCAATACATCACAATCATAATATAGGGCTGCTTTGAGGAAAATGTAAAGAGGAAATTTTGCTGTATTGTAAAAAAAAAAAACTGCCCTTGTTACTGTATAATTAGTGCCACTGATGAGCTAAATTATATATGAAGTAGGCTACCCTCTAGCAAGACTGTGCTCGTTAAGAGCTGGTGGATCAGGTGCACGGGCCAGGGTTGGGGTTCAATCAGAATCTGATTTGGAATCGCGGCCAATCCAATTTCCTCCACAGGAAGTAGATTTTAAATTTGAAAAGATTTGATTTGAGTGAATGGATTTCACAGAATTTGACTCTCAAATTCATTTTACATTTTATTTCACTTTATTTCCAGCAGCACTTCAAGGTGAGGGTGACGTATTCCAATTACTCACATTTCATAGACTTTTAAATGTTACACCCTTGAATTCAATTCACACTGTGGTTCGATCTCCAGTTCATTCAATACTCACTAATATTAATGAGAACTAATTGATTCAACTAAACTTGACTTGAACAGTTTCTAACGGGAAACTAAGAGGATGTTTCCTTTGACATTAAACCCCAAAACTGATTTCCCAAGAATCTCTGATCGATCTAAAAGACTTCAGAGCTTTTCCTCTAGTTACCAAAGTCTTCCCATTACTTGCCAGTGATGCTGCACTGTGTGTGTGTGTGTGATGAGAGGGTTGAATGGAGAAGAGCTTGTAGAGGAGGTATACAAATAGCTGTGTGTGCTCAGGATGCAGAGACTCATTAGTTAGCCTTACAGACAAGCTCATATCTATTTATGTTCACAGTGCGCTGCACAAACACGCATATGCACACGCACACAGATGTATGCATACACACACATATGCAACTTAACCTATAGCCGAGCATTTGATTTGAGTGAATTTGATTAGCACTGTCTTCCTAAGTCACCTTAGCAACAGACTCACATGAGACATGAGTTTCAAAACTAAGACGTAAAGAAACATGTTTCCTGGGTGCTGAGAGCAGGCTTAAGGAATTAGAAGGAGTTTAGAGTTAATCAGGCCCCAAGTGACCAAGTGAGATTATCTCTCTATCATCTATCTCTCTCCCTTCCTCTACTCTTATTCTGTGTGTGAGTGGGGGGTGGGGAAAGAGGGGGAGAGAGAGAGAGAGAGAGAGAGAGAGAGAGAGAGAGAGAGAGAGAGAGAGAACACGCGCGTGTG
>CABFOQ010022790.1:0-10031 GCA_900660455.1 Gephyroberyx darwinii
GGACTTTTATATGTTATAATCACACGGAAAATACAAGGGAAAATATGTATGGCAATAACACTGACCCCACTGATAATCATAACCTTGAAATCCAAGACAATATAGCAATAAATCCACGCCAATATAGCGATAAATCCACACCAATATAGCACGGTGCTTGCTGTCCTTCGCTCTACTCTTAACGTCGGTGTGCACTCATTGAATCTGACATTAAGGGTTTGAAGGGAACCGGCCAGTCCCCACTTTCAGAGGTTATCTTTTGCTTTGAGCGCTATCTCAGACATCACATGGATAAATGTGAGTCACGTTAGCCGTTGGTCGTTTGAGACACAATTTATGCTTCAACAGGAAACTGTGCTAAATATAGACAACCGGTGGAAGTGTGTTCAGAATTCATCTGGACACAAACGAGGATTTTAAATGATGAAACAGAAAGCAGGAAGACGAGGGAGAAGATACGACAGGTTTTTATGAGCCGTTTCATCCACAATGAAAAGGGTCAAGTTTGACATTGAGGTTCACGCACACACACACACACTCACACACACACACAGCGGGTGTGTGAGTGACTCAACCTGTATTTGCACGGGAACAATAGCCACCATTAGGCCCATTGACCATAATGAGTCAAATTAATAGCCAGCACCTTCTCCTGTGATCCTCGGGCTTTTGAAAAGCGTGTGACGGCTGGAGAGGCTCTCTCCTCCTTCATCTCTCACAGTGGGAAGTTATTAACCTCTAAACCCTTCCCATCCTCTCTCCTCTCTCTGTGCTATCATGAGCACTTCTTTCTTTTTCCCCCTCCTTGTCTCTACCTAACCCTGTCTCTTTCATTCCCCATCCTTCCCACCCTTCATCTCTCTTCATCTCCTATAGATGCCTCCTCCTTTGTCTTCTATGCATCTCCTCCTTCTCTCTCTCTCTCTACCTATATACTCCTTTATACTATAATTTTCAACATAACATGACATCAGATGTTAATGCAACATATATGGAATCTGCAACTTTTTCATATAAATAAACGTCTGTTTGCTCTCTATCGCCAACTGATATAACACAGCAGTGACTCAACCTACACCCAGTTCAAGAAAGCTTTTACATTTGCTGTTCTACACACAGGTAGGACTATCATGGGAAAAGTCCTCTGGCGCACAGGAAGTGATGGGTTTCCTGCAGCAGCGACAGCACTTTGAATACAGACAAATAAAAGAGAACCAATTACAGAAACTCAAACTTCATCCACAGAAAATCCAAGGAAAAAGACGTCACAGTGCTGCACACACTGGTTGATTGGAATGATCTCTGTGCTTATCACCAAAGATGTTGCCAAAATAACAAAAAAGAGGAACATGAGGATTACCACTTTGACATCTGTTGTGTTGAAAGTTAACTAGACACACAGATGTGTTGAAAATGACATGTCCTTTTTTAAGAGTATGACCCCTTTCTCCCATTTCTCTCTTCTTCAATACCTTTACCGCCTGTCTGCCCTCTCTCTCGTTCCCTCCCCTCCTTTCTCTGTGAAGGGGATGGCCCAGCCTGCAGGGGAGGCTTAACTAGGCGCCCCCACGCAGCCAAAGAGGAACCAGATGTTTTCTGTCATGCTACATCAAGATGCTCAGACAGAGACCTGCCATGAAAAGGGACCCTGCATTTCAATTTTCTGTTTAATCAACAGCATTACTTGGGCTACTTGCTTTTTGTAAGGTAAAGAATGCCAGTGTTTTTTTGTTATTGATTATAGGGCCATGCACACATATTTGACTGCCCACAAAATGGTGAAAGCATGGAGTTCTGTTTATTTTTCTGATGTGCAGGCAGTGCCCCAGAAAAAAAAGCTAAACAAAAAAAAAAAACCCAGGAAGTGCTTGTTTGCTTCAAGAGAACCCACAGAAGACTAGCTTGATCTAAGCTTGCTGGGCGTATCCAAATAAAAGCCAGCTGGCTTCATATCGAAAGGTTAAAGGAAGTTCCTCCATGAAATATGTATTCAGGGAGGTAAACGCAAGATAAGAGGTTAATAAATTCAGGAGGACCACCTTTGAAGCTCTTAAGAAAGTATTCAACACGCTTACCTGTCAAATCAATCTGAAGACTGATGAGAGACATCTGCTGCCAGCAATCTCTCCTCTCTTTCTCTCTTTTTCTATTTCTTTATACTAACATCTGGCATCTCTATTAAGGATGACATGGACTAACGATCATCACTACTGGACTCAAATTGTCTCAATGTTCAAACTTTAACCACGGCTCATTCAGACGTCTTCATCTCATCTCGAGGCATCTGTACACCCATCAATTCTCTATAGTGAATGTAAAGCCCGTGGCCACTAATGGGTCAGAAAGAAAGACTTCATCCAGTTCGGTCATTAACCACTGCACTGCAGAAACAGACCTCAAGCAAGGCTGTTACGGGGATGGGTGAAGAACAGAAGGCGTCTTCTTCAGTTCTCCGACAGACCTTACATTATTAATGGGTCTCAAGATGAGGCTTGAAGACCTGATTGCTCTGCCTCATTAGTCAGGGAGGGAAAAGGACAAACAACAACAACGACGTGACAATAAAATAGAAGAGAGATGGAGCCACAAGACAACCAGGCCACCGTCCCCTCAAAGACAAAGCCAGACGGGCAATTGTAAATCCAATCACTTGAGTACCATTAGCCACTTGATCTACGGTTAGGGGGTACCTAGGGTCTTCTGCACATTCATGTAGGGCAGCAGTTAGGCCACATGGGATGTCTTGAGGGACCCCCAACCTGAATAGACCTCCTCCCAACCATAAAACAGACGAGATGGCCTCTTAACTTACTGCTACCACCCTTTTGTCATTCAAAGCTAATCATTGTAGGACAGCTGAGCGCTGGAGCTCTCCGTCCCGAAGACGTAAGACACGGCAGATATCAAGACGACAGCGATAAGATATGCCCTGCTCGGTAAAACACGTCTGCTGTATGTGCAAGTGTGCATGTCAATATTAGCCGTTAGCAAGCACCCTTGACCGATGAAGGTCAAGGGTGAAAACACGGTGCTCTGTAAAAATGTTCTGCTCACATCAAAGACCTTTAGTTCAGACTGCAGCTGTATATCACTTGGTCATATCCCATTAAAATGAACTGAGGATTAAAATAACGATCACCATGACAACTCAGTGAATTCTTTGAACATGTGAGACAGTCATCCTATACCGGCCATTGTAAGTCAGCCCCTTATCAATGCTGTGACGCCCATGCAATGCTAACACAGATATCGTCTGTGGAGATAAAGTGGTCACAATTACTCTTACTTTTATCAACAGACCAGGCAACTTCCCTTTTCTTCTGAACCAAGAAGAGTGCCGTTAAGGCTGATGACTACAGAGCGCTGACCTATATAACTTTATGACTCTATTTACTTTGTGTGCTACACATTTTAAAGCATGATAAAAACAACTGAGCACGAGCTTCGCCCACTGCCTACATTTTGCAGACCCTGTAAAACACAACACACACTTCTTTCTCCAAGGGGCTTGAAGTTTTACTTTTATGAACATTGCTTTTCAAATGAACCATAGAGCCTCATCTCGTCTACAATTATGCTTGCCAGCCCAGTTGAAGGAGAGTCACTACACCACTCTCTAACGCCATCCTATAAATTCACTCTAATGGATTATTCCAGAAGTCTATCCCTGTCAGGAGAACCAAACCGAAAAAAATACTTGGACTCCAGGGTCGAGGTCAATTTGCTTTCAACTCAAGTCAGAAAATTGATTTTATTTTCAAGATTTTCTGGAAATCATTTGGTATAAAAAGAGATATTTTATCCAATCTTTAAATATTATTGAGGATGAAGGATCGATCTTTATCATGTGAAATCAAATTTTAACTTACATTTTGAAATGGGTGCATTTAAAGTGAATCGACCCAAACCCTGATGGACTCCAGCACCAGATGCATTGTGCCAGGCACCTGACCCGGCCTCCCTGTCCACCGGCCAGGGCTGGAATGTTAAGCCCGTGCTGTGACACCTCCACCGCCGATGAGTGAACTAATGAAGGCTGAGCTCATGCACTTGCAAGGAGATGATACATAACGGGATCCTCTCGTAGGAACTGTGCAGAAAATGTCTTGTTAAAGCCTCAACGCACCATCTGGTTGGCAAACACGCAGGGAATGCAACTATGGATCAAGGAGGAGACTCTACTGGTGGGAGAAAAGAGAAGCTGTTTGTGTGTGTGCAGAGTGTGCAGAGGATAAGGGATATTGTGTGTGTGTGTGTGTGTTTGGAGGGGTGTCAGATTGCAAGCATGTGTTTGAGAGGGAGAAAATATGCACTGTGCGAGTTTGTGTACCGAGCATCCCAGATCTGGGCGATGTGAAGCAGGCATCCCAGAACTGGACAGCATTGTTTTGTAAATTATGACCACCGCTGCTCCCTCGACATGCCAGCCTGGCTTATGTGACCAGCAGTACAAACAGCACCGACCCGCTGTGCGTGTAACACAGCGCTGGACTGGGAATGCTCTGTGAAACTCAGGGTAACGCAGATCAACCCAAATACCCTATCCTTGGTTGTATTTACAGCACTGTACACACACGTAAATCTGGGCACATCCCTCAATGTCCTAGAGTCTTAAATCATGAAGGCCTGTTCTCACACTGTGAACCCTCATTAAGCTCTCAGCTGGTGTGGATGATCTAAAAGAGAGCTCTGTCTGGCCAGCCGCCAGATGTTTAATTTCAACAAGTCGGCACATTTTTCACGCTAAGTGTATGTCTGCTTCAACAAAGTGATAAAAGA
This sequence comes from Gephyroberyx darwinii, assembly GCA_900660455.1. Classification (NCBI taxonomy): domain Eukaryota; kingdom Metazoa; phylum Chordata; class Actinopteri; order Trachichthyiformes; family Trachichthyidae; genus Gephyroberyx; species Gephyroberyx darwinii. The sequence goes on from CABFOQ010022790.1 coordinate 4,780, forward strand.
TAGTTCAATGGATGACGGCTCTTAGTATTAGAAAGAGCAAATAAAACGTCAAAACATGGAACCTGGTTTAAAGTCATGCTATTTTATTTTGCACCTGCACACCTGTATTTAGCTGATTGACAGAAGGCGTAACAAATGCAGCAAGAAAAAAAATAGCGAGCTTCATACTACAATGAATCGGAGATGGAGGAGAGAGAGTGGGTGATCCACTCTTTTTAAGGTTTTTGTTCAGACAGGAGGAAAGCCGAAACTGCCAAACGGACCAATAAAAGAAAGAAAGCAAAACTGAGCAACATCTGTGTAATCCCAACCTCCTTTCACACAATCAACAAGCCAAGGTGCCAAAACGCCAACATTTGCTGAATTGTCCTAAACACATGCTGATGATGTTACATCACCCAAGTGTTGCAGGAGCAGTAAAAGGTTATGAGGACTTGGGATTGGGAACTTGTTGTTTGGGGGTTGGTTAGGGCTTAAAGCCGTCCAGCTGTGCTGTGTCCCCAAACACTGGGTCATCTGTGACTGCAGTGCCAGACCTTATCCAGCACCCTGCTGTGTTAGAACACACTCACCACCACTTTTACTGTACCACCATTGATTTGCTATCGGGGCAGCTGAACTGCAAATGCACTGTGCCCTGAATTTGTGCAACTCATTTATTGAAATGAAATGCTCCACTAACAAGTTTTTTGCTTGTTGGATGAGCAGATGAAGGATGCATTGCCAAAGCCTGTTCATTGAGGCGAAGCTCATTCAATTTTTCAGAGTTGCCTATTTTTTCTGACTTCTCTAACAGTTTTAACAACAGGGCAAGGATCAAGAATACCAAGAAAATGTCACACAATGTGTGCTGAGATGTCACACTGAAGTGCATCAGAATCTCCGACACTAATCCTTTGCAACCGGCCCTAAAAAAAAAGCCTCAAACAGGAACAATTTCCCCCAATACTTCCGACTAAAAGAAAAGAGTCAACCATGGGGAAAACAAGATAAGCGTTAAAACCTCTCAAACAGAGACCCAGAATGAGCTCTTCTGTTTCTGCTCCCCGCCATCCACACTTAGTTGTTAACCTCCACTGAACCTGCCAGCTGTCTTCTCTCATTACTGACTGACCAACCTGCCTCCCCACAAACAAACCCCCCAGTGCCACGGAAATAGACCCCTCCATCCCTCTCCTCTTCTTCCTCTCTCTACTCTCTGTCCTGTCAGAATCACCAAGCATCTCCGAAGTTGGATGTGGTTTTGCCAGATCTCGGAGGCTGGTCCCCTACTGCGACCGAGCCAACGTCCAGGGTTGTGTCATCTTGCTCATGGATGAGCGGACGTTGAGAGTGATTGGATGTGGCAGAGCTACAGAGGCACCCGGTCGGACTGTGAACAATTACAGGGATGTGAGAGCGACTGGGAGAAGGGCTGCTCTCACAGCTGTCACCCGCACACTGGGGACTGGCAGGAGATGGAGGGATGTCAGACCATGTTTCATGATTTAGTTACCCACAATGTATTATGTATTGAGTTATGGGCCTAAAGAGATGGGTGTGATGTAACAACGGAGAGACGGCTTTGGGCTTTCAAACATGACGAGATTGATCATGATGGCGATATCATTTGTGGTTTTTAAAGTTAGATATGAACATTTGGTAAAAATTTTGATTTTGTGAGATTTTCAAAGACTTGTTTCTTTTATAAAAATAAAAGAACAGCATCATAAATCTCTTAAGAGAGATGAGCCAACAAATAAAAAGTTTCATTCCAAAACACTATGTTACCAAACAAACCAACAAAAGCCTTAAAATGAATATTTTCTCAGATTCTTTTTCCAAAAAAAACTTTTAACTTTCAAGTCTTCCTTTGAAAGAGCAGGTATTACTTTTTCACATCTTGTTTTGGACCAAAACTCTTTTTTCCTGTTGGTTGTAACCATGTAACAGTGAAGTTCTTCCTCTTTTTCAAATGTTCTTCCTGAAAACTGCTGGTGAGGAAGTTCCCAGAGACCGTAGGCACAACAGCCCGAACCAGGCGAGAGGAACAATAAAGTCAAATTATAAGCCCAGGCCCTGACGGTCTGTGTGAAGACCCGAGTGTTTGAAGTTTCACGCTGTCGTGCACGTGAAATGTCTAAAACCAGCTGCCGCTCAGTCTAATAGACACACGGGTACAGGCACACACACACATACACACACCTTTAACATAGTGCCAGGGGGAAGATGATGTCACTAGCGGGACCCGCTTTCCCCTCTAATTAGAAACTTGAGCTTCCCGCCATAACTTGGGGGTCTCTACATGCAACAAAACATGGATCAACCATAACAGACGCTTCATGTCCCGATTGAGAAATGGTGTTTTCAAGACTAAGCTACGTAGAAAAACAAAGCCGTCACTTGAATGCGGCTGTGGTACGGCTGAACTTTAAGTGATAAGAAACACATGAGCGGCCAATTGTGAACTAAAACCATGAAATGTCCTGTGGCTTCCGCTTGTTCTCCGCAGTCAACACTGATGTGGCTCAAACCAATCAGATTACACACTTGCGGAGTCTCGAAAAAACAGTGTAAAGAAAAAAAATGAAAGAGAAAAGTGAAGAATGAAAGACTGAGAGAAACAAGGGTGTACCAATATATCCCATAAGATGTGCAACTGTCTGACCTATGTCGGATCATGCAAGGGGCAATGACATGGCAGCTTCCTGACTGTTCTTTAGATGGCTACAGTGTGGTGAATGTGTGTGCACATGGTATCCGTTTGTTTGAATGTGTGTGTGTGTGTGTGGGTTTGGTACACACAACCAATCTCTCAGAGGTCATATTGGGCAACGTGATTTTGTAAGGCCCGTTCTGCCACAGTTATTTCCACCGCCGCCACCACTGATAGCACCGCTGGTGATATGAACCCTTTTAACTGGGAAGGTCTAAATTACATTTCATTTAGTCACGTTAATGATGTCAGGGCTCCTGTCAACAGCCCAGACAGGGGCTGTGGTGGGCTTCTTTGTGCTGGTGCCCCGGGGCTCTCTGTGCCGTGACAGGAGGAATTGTTCCTGTCTGCTCCACTGGGATCAGCATCAAACACAGATGCAGCCCTAGTACAGCTGGAGAATTAGCACACGTGAAGCAGGGAAGCAAGGGGCGACAAGGCACTGCAAACGTTTACGACCGCTCCAGACAGGTAAACTGTAGAGAGACACTGATTCCTGCATGTCTTGAATGTGAGTTATATGAAGGGTTGATGTTGACTGAAGGTGTTTACGACTCGGTGACTCACGTTCGTTTTCAGGCAGGGCTACGAGCCAAGTCAGACCTGCGGGTTACAATTTCCAACAAAAACGAAATCCGAACCCATTATGGTTCATCACCTTTTACCGCTGTGATGACTCATGCATGCATTACACTGAAAGATCAGCTCCCCCGCTGGAAATCAAGAGTAAAGCAGCGTCACTGCTGATGCATGATAGGGCACAGTCTGCATCCCACACGTGCTACAGGTCAAAACAAGAAGAGGAAGAATCAAAACTCCTGCCGCTACACAAAGCCCCAAAAGACCTGCGATCACCTATCGGTCTCAGTGTATGTGGTTGGACATGTGTGGTCTGTTTAGTCTGGCCCTAAGTTGTTTATGCTCCTGACCCCACATTGATCAACCCAACTCAGGACCCAAGGGCCTCAATTATACCAGTAGTGGGGGTAGGGGGGGTAAGCCCAGCCCCTAGGGCACATGACCGTCTCCTTGAAAGGGACGAAGTCTTTACAGACTTTTCCCTTTTAGAATGGGCGGACTGCATAACGCTCCTCTAAAGCACCGCCAGGTTTAGGTCCTCCGCTTGCTTTTGTTCTCTTCTAAGCTCTCAGGTGACACTGTCTTATGCTTCATAACAACTGGGCCTACTTTCTATTATTATCTATGTATTTGTTGTAAATGAACTGGCTGCCATAGGAAAAATTGTTTCATTGAATTTAAAATGATAAAAAAAAAAAAGTTGCTCCCTGGTTTGATGGTTTGAAGTCAACTCATTTCAATCCCCACGCCCCTGATTTTATCCAGATGTAAATATTTACTGTAATGCAGAGTTAAGATGGGATAACCTTGCTGCCCCAGGTCAGCTTCAATCAGAGGTCAATGACGTCTCTCTCTCTCTCTCTCTCTCTCTCTATCTGAGTTAAACCAGGAGCTCCTAGTATAGGTTTACGCCAGCAGATGATGAATTGCTGCACGTGTCAATTTCTCAAACAGTTCGGGGTCGACCTCACCAATGCCACCGATGGATTAACCCGCTACAGCCTGACATCCCGGTTAAAATGCCAACACAGATTTTACTACCAAGGAGAGTTTATCTGCTATAAACACACCGTAAAGGTCCCGGGCATGAGTTTTACAAAAAATCCTATAATAATTTTAAAAAGATATACAAAAAAGTTCCTATAGGGTTCTCGAGATAGAAATAGGAATATGCCCAATTTCCCCACAGGGGTGATTAAAGTTTCCTCTTATGTTATCTTATATTATAGTAATATTATAGTGATACCATAAGGGATTAAAAAAATACCATAAAGCACGATGCGTTCACTATAAAATCCACAAACATAATTACGTCCCTATATAGTGGTTTTTCGTTAAGGGAAGTATCAGATACCAGTTTAAGGGAAGCAAATTCTGTTGCCTAATTCAGCCATCCAAATCACGTTAACCTCAATTAAATCGGGATTAGCTCGAGCTCTAATCTTTCACCTGAGCGAAAACTGTGCGTAAAACCACACTAAATAACCCTGCAAGACGAGCGCTGAGTACGTCAACCCACCACGTAAATATAAAACTTTCACTTGAGTCCAAATCACAAACTGTCACACATCGATCCATAGAGCAACAACACTACCAACTTCTCATACCGGCTCAGTAGAAAGCGACAGTAAACACTCACCTTATCGTGCAAATGAAAGCGATCTCAATTCACTCTGTGGTCTTTCAAATCCTCACAACGTGTGCGGGGTTTTTCTCTGTTTGTCCGCTGTAATTGCGCAGTAGAAGTGACAGCCTGGCGCTGCTCGGTGCGCTGCCTCTGACTGCCGGCTCACTGTGGGACGACTTCTCTGCAGCAGCAGGGTAAAGGGAGTCCCGACCTCCCCACCACAGCGGGGGGTGGGCAGGTATGGGGCTGTGTAAACTGACTCCTGCGTGTGTGTGTGTGTGTGTGTGTGTGTGTGTGTGTGTGTGTGTGTGTGTGTGTGTGTGTGTGTGTGTGTGTGGTCAGGGGGTGTGC
>CABFOQ010022792.1:0-14533 GCA_900660455.1 Gephyroberyx darwinii
CTCGGAATGACCATGTACTACCGCATTATCCTGCTGGACTCTTCCTGGTGGCCCCTGACAGAGTGTGCGATCAACCTAGCCTTGGCGGTGCTCTACTTAGCGGGGGGGATAGTATACGTGAGGGACACCACCCGCGGCGGGCTGTGCAACTACCCCGTTTTCAATAACGGCGTCAACGGGGCATTCTGCCGCACCGAGGCCGGCCAGACGGCAGCCATCATCTTCCTCTTCGTCACCATGCTGCTCTACTTGATTGGCGCGGGAGTGTGTCTGAAGCTGTGGAGGCATGAAGCAGCGAGGCTCAGGAAGGAGGGGCTGGCTCAGGAGGTCTCACACACACTCCCACACTCAATATTCCCTATAAACCAGTGATGTCCGGTCCTGTACCATGAAACAATCTGCAGGTTTTCATTCCAACCACTACAGAAGCTCATTTCACTGATTAGTTCTTCTTCTCTGGTTGAAGGTGTGCTAGTCAGTGAAATCAGCTGCTGTAGTGTTGGAGTGAAAACCTGCAGACTCCTGAGCCTCAATGGCACATGGTTGAGATCTACTGACTTAACGTAGCGGTGGCCAATTCTTGGACAACCTTGGCCAAATCTGACAAACACACTCTTTGATATGAAATACAATTTTTGGCTCTTCAAATATGATTTCATGTCACTTGCTTTTCAACAGGGAACTCTGCTAAAGCTGTAAACCACATCAAAGTGTGTGTGGCGGGAATCGGCTACCGCTCCATTAAAACAGACTGGACAACATCATAACTTCATATATGTGCATCTAATCACTTCTCATCTTTTCTTCCCATCATGGTAATCTCAGATGAGAACTACTGGATCCTCAGTACCTCTATCTGCGGTAAGTATCATGGACTGCGTGACTCACTTTGCAGCTGACAATGCATTGAAAACAATCTACACACACTGAAAACCCAACTTGTGTCCTCCTAGCTGGGTCTAGGCTCCAGGACCTCGGAGCAGACACCTCTCCCGACCATCCAGCCAGACATTATGGATAGTCAGGCCTACTCTCAAGCCGCTCCCCTGATGACTGTGGAACCAGAAATCCTACGAGGTCACATACCAGCGGGACACATCCCTAAACCTGTCATCATAGCCGACTATGTGGCGTGAGTACTAGGGTTTTCAACCTCCATTTACAAAATGATAATTCAAGAGTGTCCAATTCCAGACACCCCTGGCCAAATCCAGGCACACACACGTTCTTTGATAGGAAAATTCATGTTTTGCTTCTCAAATATGCATGATTTTGTGTCCTTTTTGAAGGAGTTTTTCAAAATATTGAGCTAAAAGACTGGAAACCACCTAAAAAAAATGTGTGTTTGGAGTTAGCTACGGTTACTTTTTGTTTATAAGCCAGGGACATATGAGATGTTTCAACAGCCTGCTCCTTCAGTTTGGGTGGTTTTGGGGTGGTGGGAAAGCAGAGCTAGAGAGAAGATGACGTGGGTTCTACAACCGACAACGTGGCTAGAGTGGACCAACAAAATGTGTTGTTTTTTCTTCCTGACGCCACAGGAAGTACCCTACCATCCGTACAGACGAGGAGCGGGATCAGTACAAGGCTGTGTTCAATGACCAGTATGCTGAGTACAAGGAGCTACATACTGAGGTCCAGGCCATGGCCAAGAGGTTCGAAGAGATGGATGAAATGATGCACAATCTGCCTCCCCGTCCTTCGAGCCAAATGGTACGGCCCTCCCCCACCATACACAAATACAGAAATACACATGTATACATATATAAGTGTAAATGTGTTACATGTAATGCATTTTATCTTCCAGGAGAAGGAGCGGATCAATAACATTTTGCAGGAGTATCAGAGGAAGAAAGCTGTGAGTATCCATCATTAAATCTGTTTTATCTAATAACTGTGAAGCAAAACAAATTGCATACAAAACATGTGACAAGCTCATGTAAAGTTCCATGACTTTTCCATGACGTTCCGTAGTTAAGTTCCTTCCTGGTTTGTTACTGTTGGTTTCCACTCTTGTTAGGCTGAAAACCAAGTTACTCATTTGTAAAATTCCTTGCTATACCCTGACTTCCCCAGATAATTTATCAAATTCTCTGACTTTCCCTGTGGGGAATACAAAATTCCATATAATAATATAATAAAGCAAAAGATAATCAACAGCTCATTTAGCAGTTATTGTTTTCTCGTCAGGATCCAACGTTTTTGGAAAAGAGGGAGAGGTGTGAGTACCTGAAGAACAAACTCTCTCATATCAAGCAGAGGATCCAGGAGTACAACAAGGTCATGGGCTGGAATGATGCCTTCAACAACTAAACACTGGCATGAACGCACTTTGAGCCCATTTACATCTGATATTAAATTGTGATCTGTATCTTCATGAGGAAAAATGCATGTTAATTTAAAGTATTAATGCACACAGCATGCATTATTATGGGAATGTGGTGGTAGAAACGTCATCTCCAAGGGTAGAAACGGCATCACCGTGGGTTGATGTAGAAAACGTAGAAAATCATCACCGCGCGTAGAAATGTCATCATCACCCTGCCTACTAGAGTCTTGTAAGGCAAAGGCAAAGCAGTAACATCACCTGCCACGTTATTATTTGTCGCCACCGTCCCACCTAATGGGCTGCTTTGCCAAAAATGAGATCCGATCACAATGTGGAAGGAATGCAGAGAACCAAAACACATATTAACATCATTTGGAAATGCAAAGGCATGATTGATTGATTGATGTCTGTTGTCCAGATGGGAGATCCAGAGGCAGATCACATTTTAATACCAGGTGTAAATCAGGTCTCACTGTCGCCTAACTCAGTCTGGATAGGTACGGATAACAGGCTGTGAGCCCCAAGAGGAAGAGGAATAGACCTTTTAGCAGGCAGACGTCGCTCTAGACGTTCTAGGTTAATCTAATTGAATTTGCTTTTTGGGGTCGATTAGGAGTTATCTTGATGTATGTGCCACGTATGGAATTATTCTATCATTCACTTACTTGCTGTGATGCTCGGCATACACTTTTGACAGGTGATAATGTTTAGAATTACATTTTTGAATTGACTTTCTTCTGTCCATGTTAGTCTTTTACACTGAGCTTGTCTGTAATGTGAAGCTTTGCAGGTAGGCCTCTAGGTACAGCAGGATACATTAACTATTTCTCACCCTGTTATTTACATCGCAATGCTGAATATCACATATGGGTGCTTTTTTTTAGTCACTCCCGTTTAAGGTCTTATTTGTACATTTTATGTTAATATTTTTATATTTTCATTTTGTATCGTGCTTGTTGAATTTCCTGTTGCTGTATGATAATGAAGTGCTTTTTTGGATCCTTCCGCTTTGCTTTTTTGTCCTCATCATGAAGTCTCTCTGCTTTCTACTGTGCTGTTGGTGTGATTCTAGTGAAGACACCATCTACTGTTTACCTGCAGGTCAGAGATGTCGCGGTAAATGAAACAGCGGCTAAACTATGAACAGTCAGTAACCACTGCTATGAAAAAAAGTAAAGGAAGTTACGTTAACATAAGTGAGGTTTTTTTTTATTTTCTTGAAAACCACATGCAACTTCCATCAGTATTTTATTACTCACTAGAGCACATTGAGGTTCATGTCATCCACCTCCGATATGATAGAGGTTCCTCCAATACAGATACAAATACTCTTTAAAACCCAACATGGCATTTTATTTTCTTAATACATTTAACACATTTTTAATTAATTGAATTGTGTAAATTAATTCTTCATTGAATCCTAGTGTTTCTGCTACCATTGAATATGTGGGGGGTCACCCTGCTTTACAGAGCTGCTAACCCTAAAAGAATTTCATCAATCTGGGTTCAATGGAGATGTAGTGTCCCATGATGGTCTAAATGCTGCATCAGAGGCTTTTCCATTTGATAAGAATAATATTCCGGGGAAAACACTGAATATTTGACATTTTTCAGCATAAAAAGGGTGAAATTCAAAGACACTGAATATTGGTGCAAAATATCAACTATTAGCAGCTATAATCCAAAAATATTGGTATCAGCCTTTAAAAATCCATATTGGTAAAAAACGTAACACACACTATACATTACCATTGTTTTGATTCATGATTTACTTAGCCTATGTGCTTTATTTTGTAAATTAGTTTAAACTCTGTCCTCTTGTCCTTTTTGAATTACATGGGAAAGAGCATAATGTAACTGAGTACATTTTAATTGAGCTACTTTTAAATTGTATTCAAGTAGACTTTTACAACAGTATGTTTACTTCTATGTAAGTAAAATGACAGACACAGTACTTATACTTGAGTCGGATATTTGAGTTTAGGTTCATTTGGGTTTATGTCAACTTAAAAAGGGAAATAAAATGTGTCAGGTAGGTTTACGCAATACCAATTTGGAGGGATCAACACCAAAGAAAGGTTGAATTAAATAAGAATTTTCTTCAAATGGCTCCAAAAGGAATTAATTGGACATGCGTATCCAGCTCCATTTCCCACTACATTTGAACATATACTGCCTGTCATTCTCATAAAATGGCTGCTATTGTAGCCCCGGCCATGTATAGCCTGGAGGACCGGTTTTGTCAAGCTGAAGTGTTTTTTTTAAACTCAGATGTTTTCCACCCGGTGTCAGGTTTTGCAGCTCTTAGAGGCCTTTTTCTGTCAATTTACCCAGCATCACATGACCAGGAAGGCTGTCGGGAAACAAAGTTTATATAGGGTCAGACAATTGATAATTAGAACGGCTTTGATGGCCGTTCAAATTAAAAGTGGACCCGATAAGGGATACCATATTAATGCAGTAGGTTATTGAGAATATTAAGAGCAAGTTATATAGAATGTGTGTTTTTAGTTTTGATGTACCTTTGAAATACTTTTCTATTTTTCAATGTATACCCAACAAAATTCTCACCCTCTTAGGTATTAAAAAAACATCCAAATAAGTTTATAAAATATAAGAAATATTTTTTTTTTTAAAGTGAAATAGAAACAACACAAATGTGCTTGAATAATATCAACTAGACTGAAACAGAGAAAATTAACTTCAATTGTTTTGAAACGTCTGCATAATACTTATTTTAAGTTTGAATGACTTCATCCAATTGAGTGGAAATGTGTCATACACAGTTAAAATGCAGGAACACAACATTCCATGATATTCCAGGAATCTCATGACCAGTTGGAACACACCTATGCACGCCCCCGCCCAGTAAGCGGGGGCGCTCGTAGGTATGTTTATCGAAGCAGTGTCGCTACAGTCCTCATCGGTATCAGACGGTGGATCAACCAGGTAAATTTATCCACAGTTTAACCCAAATTGAGGTGAATTTCTTCACAGATGCAATTAAAACAGTTCTAACAGGTTAAAGCTTTTTACATTTGTAGGAAATATTACAATATGAATGTTTTAAAATTGCTACGGACTGTTTGTTGTGTTAGTTAACTGGTAGCTTAGGCTTCTTAAACTACCAGTTTTGGTAAATTGTATATCACCTTTGTAACGTTAAGTCGCTTTGAATAAAAGCGTCTGCTAAATGACTGTAATGTGATGTAATGTAAATTGGCTTTTATTTAAGTCTTAATCAAAGTGACATCAATCATTTTAATTGATATTACTGTTTTTTCGTGTTTTGGCGTAACACCATGGCTCTGTGACTTTAAATTTGACTTGCATTACATGCTATGTATGTAATGAAGCGACCTACAGTACGATGTTTTAATGTGAAAATACAGCAGTCAGCATGCAGAGCAAATTGTATAACCTTTATTGGTTTCACTCTCAGTGGCAAGCCAGTATGAAACTACCTAACCCAGTAGCTTTGTTTGACTTATCAGGCTCTCATTTTTTAACCGGACAGCCTTTCAGGTTGTGTGCCAGCATACTCCCTTGACTGATCTTTTGTTTTCCCACAAACAAAAGCATTGGTCCCACTAGTATTTGAGTTACCTGTTCTGTATCAGTTGTAGCTGCATAGCTGATGAACAGCAGTCCAACCAATAGGGTGAATATTTGAAGAATGTTTAAATGAAGAGAATTATCCACTGTGCTTCTTATGAAAACTATGTTCGTACTTTTGACTTTCCAAATTTAAAGTCACAATGAAATGAAAAAATACCAAAGACTATTTCCTCATGTTTTTATATGAAAAGTCCATTACTTTTCTTTCATGGAAAATAAGTAAACTAAACATATTTTTAGTGGTTACTTAAAGGCGTACAAAAAAATCCTACCAATAATACACACCCCAACATCCTGTTTCAATCTCAAATATGTTGAATCAAAAAGGAAAATGACAGTGCAGTTTCCTTGTGATGGTAAAGCTGCTGTGTGTGTCATTTTAACATCAATAAATTGTCATCACATTACTATAAACAAACAAGACCATCGATGAAGAGACTGGCCTACCAGTCTTTTTTACATTTTTACATTGTCCACTGGATCGGATTTGGAGGGAAATCTGCTGGATTGCTTTACGGCACAAAACAGCGCTGTTTTTCCAGCACAAACAGAGCTAAAGCTTTCACGGTTTCCTGCAACTGCAGATGGTGGATGGAGTGAAAGGAAGATGGAAATAAATCACCAAAATCGACTTCCATGTTGATTCTCTTCAGTAAAGACAAAGATGCCAGGGAGGGATGCAACAGGCTTTATGGGAAATGTAGTGCTATGTAGCACCTTTTTAAAGGTTTGGTGCAATATTTATGGTTCTCTGTGTATTTTGTGGCAGGGTGAGCAAAGTGCAGTAGAGCTCCAGTTGGATCCCAGTATGCCATCCAACAAACACAGCGCCCAACCTTATCAGCCAGGCAACAACAGACAGTAAGTTGAACTCATTCATCCCCTATTAACACACTGTCATCCTTTACCATTTGTCAACCACCACACTTATAGTAAGGCCGAACGTCCACCTCTAGATCCACCAGGTCCACATCCCCGCATACATCTGACGTTTCCAGTGCAATTGTGGCTTTTAGGAATATGGCTTATCAAAGGAGTGCTGTCTGTGGGGACAAGGACAAAGTTTCCTACTTGGAATTCCGACTTGAAGGGCTGTTTTGAAGTTTTTTTTCATCGTAGGAAGTCTGATTTTCTGACATCTCTGGAATGCAGCATCAGGCAGAAGTCAGAGGCCAGTCTGTTACACCACAACATACATTAACTTCAGCTTTAATGCCTTCTTCTATTCCAGCCATGGCAGCAGACATAAGCACAGTGAGCGGATCTCCAACCCCGCCTTTTCTTACTACCCTGCAGAGGAGCTGCTTCACTTCTACCGCTGGTCCTCCCCTCCAGGTGTGATGAAGATCATGTGTATCATCATCATCATAATGTGTGTGGCGGTGTTTGCCTGTGTAGCCTCCACACTGGCCTGGGACTATGATATGAGTATGATGGGCGGTGGCATCGGTGGCATCGGTGGCGGTTTGATGCCGGGTGGCTCGTATGGCGGCTCTTATGGCGGCTCGTATGGCGGCTCCTATGGCGGCTCATATGGAAGTGGCATTGGCAGCAGTGGCACTGGTGGTGGCTATGGCTACGGAAGACAAACCATGGATCCCAAATCTGGCAAAGGCTTCATCATTGCCATCGCTGGCATTACCTTCATTGCTGTGCTGATTATCTTTGTTTTGGTCATATCACGGCAAAATGCTGCCCGCTCCGCTCAATTCTACCTGGCGGCTATCATCATTTCTGCCATCTTGGCATTTCTGATGATCATCGCCACCATCGTGTACCTGGTGGCCGTGAACCCAACTGCCCAGTCCTCGGGGTCTATCTACTACAGCCAAATACGGCAGCTGTGTGCCCAGTACCAGAACCAGAACCAGGCCCAGGGCATCTTCATCAACCAGTACCTCTACCACTACTGTGTGGTGGAGCCCCAAGAGGTGTGTACTACTACAATTTAAGATGGGATCTGGGGGGGCGGGGTCATTCTGGCCTTTCGTGCCTACTTCCTCAATAGGAATCCAACAATTTATGTAGCTCTCAAATGAACTATTCAGTCATAGCCATACTGTTGATTGATTAAAATAATTTGCAAAGAGAAAGGCAGTATAGTGAATTGATTACCTCTAGCGTTAGCATAACCCCTTAGCTTTACATGATGTGTGTATTCAATGTCAACCAAAATGAGCTCAAACAGTATATTATGGCACAATGATAATTCATATTAAGACTGCTTTTGAAACTGAACTACAACTCAACTTTAATTTTGGTGCTAGACTTTCAGCGTTGGTGCAGGCCATCAGATCAACATATATTCAACGTCAAAATGCTTTCTTTGTAACATCTGACTCATCAATTTGCTCATCAACCATAATTTGTGACTGGATGTGAATTCACCCCACTGATGTTGAATCCTCTGCCTCCTGCAGGCCATAGCCATCGTCCTGGGCTTCCTGGTGTTTGTAGCCCTCATCATCTTGCTGGTGTTTGCAGTCAAGACTCGATCCAAGATCAGGCGCTGGGACCCCCATTGCATCCTCTGGGAGGAAGTAAAGGTCCTCAGTGATGGTTTACCCAACAGCATTGGAGAATGGGTAAGGGTGTTTGTGAGCATGTGTATATGCGTGTGTGTGTGGTAGCATCTGAATCACATGTTATAAAAAGATAAGATACATCCACAGTGTATGTATTACAGTTTCTAAAGTAACCACGGTTCACTACAGAGCCTGGGAGTGACCGTTCTATAGGGGAAAGGCTGAACACCACATAGTGAGTTTAAACTGTGCATAGCCAATCCCAACCGGGTCTTCAGCTTTCCACAAACACCCTGACTCTTTTTTTTTTTCAGGTGCATCACCAATAGCTGTTTTTACACAGTGTTTAAGTATTTATTCGGATGGATTTATCCTTTTATGGTGGAATTGAAGAAATAGAATACACACAACTGACTGAAAAGCACTGAAATTTGACACCTGAACTAAATGTGTATGTAGTGCTCCCTTTTCTGTACTTGCCCCTTTATTGTGATGCTCTGGGTATCCGTAGCTAATACCTTGATAACTCATCTCCTAAGTTTGTACCTGAATTATACATTCTCAAAAGCCTGATTCAACTTAACATATATTTATTCAACGAAATATCAGGCTAATTAAACTAAAATCAATGAATTCTGCTAAATTCAATGAAATTCTGTTTGAAACTTGCTGAATAAGCTAAATCAAGCACATGCTTTAAATAACATAGGCACATTTATTATATAATAGACATGCGTTAATTAACTTGTTTGCTTGAATTATGAAATTGTTTGCACAAAAGGCGGTACGAGATCTACCTTGTTTGCATGCAATACTATGTGGTGTTGTCGGTGTAGTAAATAGTGGTGTGGTAGCCACTGATGAGCTCCCTCGACACTATACAAAGGGTCTGCATACAGCTAGTAGTTAACAGTGAAACCTGATTCCCCAGGACTGAAACAGCAGGACATATTAGTCGAGATGGCTGAGGAATGATAAGTGTGTTTGTGTGTGTTTGGTGACAGGGAACAGGCAGAGGATGGTTTCATTTCCAGTTTCTGGGTGTGGCCTGCTAAGGCACTCCTCTGTATTATGATGTCCTGCCCTGTCATGGTGACTCCAAAAATAACACCCTCTTCAAATAAAGAGAACATTATCCACAAACTCTTACTGAAAAACCTCTACGGTATGAGTGAATTATAGTTGACTCAAAACATTCATAAAAGTCTAAGCATTTTGAGCAATGGCATCATCATGGGTTGTGTCATGAAGAAAATGGAAGAAAGTGTTAACTCGAAAACTACTACATTTGTTTTTCAAGCCAGTTCATCTACAGTGAAGGAACTTTCCGAGCTACGCATTCATTACTGATCTGTCAGCAGTTGTATTTGGCTAGAGACATTGTCCCATGTTTCCTGTTGGTGACAGTGATGGTATCGACACCAGCCATTCAGGCTTGCACCCTGCATGCCTGAATGGCAAGTCGAGGAACCGGTCGGCCCTGATCAACAGTGCACAAATGTTTATCATACGGAGTGAACAGGTTACTGTAGGAAAGTAGGCCAAGTATGAGAGGAAGCTTAGGAGAACCAGAACAAAAACTAGAATATGGACACTATTTTAGGAGAGGGGATGAGAAAAACGGTGGATAATAATGTGATCTTTTCAGTGTCACGTCAGTGTTTTCAGTGTTCAGATCTTTTTGTGTCCCATTGAAATCCCTATATTGGCGTCTACTTAAAAGTCCCGTAGGATGAATTTCATATGTAGCAGCAGTATGTAGCATGAACTTTTTATGTATGGTTGATTGTCCAGGTCCATTGAGATCTCCTTACAAGGGGAGACTTGACCAAGATAGCAGGAGCACATTTAGTTACAAACTATAACATTTCCTATTAAGCAATGGATAATCTAACCAAAAAAAAAGAGAAATAGTAGGAGAGAGTGAAGAGGGTCCAAGGCTGGGGTATGTTGTGTACTAACAATTTATTGTTTCACATGTTAAACATGCTGTAAACTCATCAAGAGTAACCAGTTCTTTAAGTTTTTTCTGTAGAAATAGCAGAGATCATGAAGGCTTTCTTAGTCTGTTTCTGTGTGTTATAACTATATGAAGAGTATTTACTTCTCTACATATTTACATGACTAGTAGTAGCTTCCCCACTATGGCCTGATGATGGCCTGTCAGTGTGGGAATCCAGTGTACAATGAATGGGGGCCATGCGTGACTTACAGGGTGCAATAATAAACAGTATCCACTATACTAAACAGTCACAGAGTTGACATCCGTATACAACAGATCCCCAAAGTCAAGTATAGTTAAAAACACAGCAACAATCCATCTTTTGCTTGACAGACTCTGACCTTTTATCTCCTCCTTTAGGTGAAAAATGTGTCTGGTGAGCCAGAGGCCCTGGTGAACGACTTCAACGACCAAGTGGGGGGATCCAGGGACTATCTGGAACGGCTGAACTACAACAAGCCCCTTTACCTGCCTGGGTAAGCCATAATGGACATAAACTTGATATCTAAATCTGAAATGAGCCTGAGGGGGTTTGGCTTTTTGTCAGCTCAATCTGTGACACTGATCTGAAGACGTGTGAGAGAGCTATTCTATATGACTATAGAGTAGAAAGCTTTGGACTCTATGCAAAAAGAGAGGAGGCAGCTTCAAAGAAAGTATGGGCGACAGCAAGATATGAAATGACTAGAGCAGGAGAGAATGCCGCTCAAAGCGATGGAGAAAGGTGTCAGAAAACACAAATAAAGATACCACAAGCAAGCCTGAGGAATTGTTTGTTAACATCGACTAAAGACGAGAGTTTACTATGTCACAGTAACCTACATTTGGAAAACAAATTACCTATTTTTGTTAAAAGTAGCATGTTGAATTTTAGGCTAATTTTATGCTTCATGTACTTGACACAGTTGATATAAAAACCTAATATATGAACTATTTTGTAGTTGTTTTATTGTTCTGTATAATTTTTTTGAAACTACAAGTTTATAGAACTAGTTTATAGAAGCAAAATATTATAGCGCTAAATTGAACAATCCAGTCACAAATCACCATTTTCACTTGTGATGCCTTGCTTTAAATATTGAAAATTGTGTGTGGTATGTGTGTGCGCGCAGAGATTCTGACATTACCAGCTCTACGGGAGGCATGAAGAGCAAGCTGAAGGACTACGACACAGGAATTGAGTCTGGAGATGAACTGGAGGAGGTGGACTTGAGCAAGTGAGTTGTAACGGTTGTGAGAAAGACATTGAGCTGCTTTACTGTTTATGATGAACATCCACATGCACATGCATCAAATATGATGTATCTCTTGCTGACTCTTCCCAATCCCCTTGTCTCTCTCTATACTGTTATCAAATAAAATGGAAATGCTGCAATGCTTTCTCTAATATTGCATGCTTTGCATCAAATGAATGTATAAAACTGACATGAGCTAAATTAGCTTGTTGGCTAGTTAGCTAGCTAACAGTTTGTTCAGCTTAACTGAGCTGACTCTTCTCCAGCTCCAACTCAGAGTGTTTTGGAGTAGAGACTAGGGCTAAAGACAAGACAGTTTGCTGAGTCACAGTAACCTACATTTGGAAACAAATCTACGTGATCACACTATTAACTTTTACTGAGAACGTTACTGAATGGATCTACAGACACACCACAACAATATTTTCAACTATCTCTTTTTCTACCCTGATTGTCATATATCTAAACATTATTTGTTTAAATATTGAAAATTGTTTTCAATTAAACACTTCAAGTAGGGGTCACCTATTCTAACACAATAAGGCTTAACTGAAAGCTATGCACTTCCTTTTGTTCCCTGCCAGTGAGTTTCCTCCCATCGTGGATGAGCAGGAGCGTCTGAACTACAAGAGGGAGTTTGACAGGAATCATCAGGAGTACAAGAGCCTGCAGGCTGAGCTGGATGACATCAACAAGAGCCTGGCTGACCTGGACAGAACGCTTGATCAACACCCAGAGGGCAGCCCACAGTTCCTGGTGGGTGTGGGTGTGTGGGTGTGGGTGGATATGCATGTGCCTATGGAAATTGGAAAGTGATAGTACTAATCCTAATTAGAGACATTGGGACTGAATGGTTATTTCAGATCACTGACCAGTTTCTTTTTAAATTCAGGATGCCATGGATGAATACACCAGACTGAAGAATCTCAAGAAGGTAAAGGCATCTACAATATCCATGTTTCCTATCAATCTTCTCCTTTACTGTGAAACACCTAGACTATTGGTCCTCTGAAGTTATGGCAGAGACTTTTTAAATTAAATGTATTTCTTTTCTTTCCTCTCTGTAGACCGCAAACTACCAGGTTAAGAAGAAACGATGCAAATATCTCAGGTCCAAACTGTCCCACATCAAGAGGAAAATCAGCGAATATGACCGCCGACCATGAACCTTGACCTCTGACCCCCCCCCAATGCAGGGAAAGAACAGACTGTGCCATTTTCCACCCTTCTTGTCTTTGAGCCGATCACTGATCTATATGAGATTACTATATTGAAAACCAGTTGTCTGTGTCATATTGCTGTATCAATCCATCAATTTGGCTAGATCTGAGGATTCCTCAGAAAGGAAGGGATGAAGGAAATGTGGATGTATATTTTACTATGTATACTTTACTATATTGCTCTCTCTTTGATCAGTTCTTCACATTATGTGTGACGCAAGGTGAGAGCTATTTTGAAGATCAGTTGAAGTGTATGAAGCGTATTTTATTTCACTTCTCTCCTTAAGTTAGAAGGTGAGGAATGAGTTTTATGTCAGTAATTGTGACATTTCTGGAGCAGTTATTGTCCTTCTTTTAGAGACTTAAGTGTGTTTTTATATAGTTTCTTGTCCAATGAAGGAGCAGTCAAGATTGCACGTTTTGATGTGTTACTGCACCTCCAAGTCACAGATTGTCAATTGTAAATGAGCTACTTTTGCTTTGATAAACAATTTGAATTGTTCTGTAGTCAGTTCTGTTGTGCTAGTGTTGTAGAATTACATTCTAAAGTTTTTTTTTTTATAAACGCCGCCGTTTCCTTGCAATTGTGAATTCTAATTTTACTACAAACAGAAAGATGAAAATGGTCTTTTAATGAATTTTGGTTTTCCACCCCTCTAGTATTTAAAAGCAAATGAACAGGTCCTCCCACCCCTCAGCTTCCTCAAAAAAGAAATTTCTTGAATTGATTTTTTTTTTTTTTTTTTTTTAAATGTACAGTATATTCAAAAGGTCATGGCCACTCTTTACAGAATACTTACAATAAAATGTAAAAAATAAAAAAAGTTGATCACTTCTTAATTGTGTAACTGTGTTTAACTCATCTTTTTTTTTCCAATGGTCAATGTGGTAATATTCAACTACTGCAGAAATCAATGGCGACTGAGCGGATACGTTCCTCTAGAGAGCGTGTTTCCTTCCGGAACAAAACTCTGTTGCACTAGTTTACCACTGTTGTTGGTATAACGTTAGTGTAGTAGTGTGATCCTTGTTCAGAAATGCACTCAGTCAACAAACATTAACTGGATCACCAGTTTCAGTGGTTGTGGACCAACTCCAGAGGGCTCGCGAGTTTTATCGTAACGTAAGTTACTTCACGACCCAAATTAAACCTAACGTCAATCCGTAGTGTGTTGCCAAGATTTGTTCTTATCTGGCTTTAACGTTAATTCTAAATAATGACGTGCATATATTAACTGTGGTTAAGTTGATAAGTTAGTAACTTAAAGCTATTATTTTCTGGTGTTGGTAGTAGTTATTAGATGCTTAGCATTAACTAGCCCCGCTACGTTCTTTTCTGTTCTGCATGGAGAGCGAGAGCGTCATGCGACTCCATTCAATAGTCTGTCAATTTAATGTTGCTAATTGACAAATGCACACAACTCGCAGAACATAGCGTATGACCTTTTACGATTCGCCGGTGTGTGCTGGTAAATTCGACAAGTAGATGATGCACGACACAGGACTACACACACACACACACACACACACACACACACACACACACACACACAGAGTAATGAACTTCAATTCATTACTGTGTGTGTGTGTGTGTGTGTGTGTGT
>CABFOQ010022798.1:0-14186 GCA_900660455.1 Gephyroberyx darwinii
GGGCGCCTCGCCCTCCTCCCCGGGCACCGGGGGTCGTGGAGCATCTTCGCGGAAACTACTGGCGATATGGTCCATAAGCGCCCGGCTCATGGCTCCGCAGGCAGCAGCAGTAAGCCTGTGTGTTGTTCGCCTCCTCTGAGCTTCTACTGTAATCGCCTCACTCTCTTATGTCAGCGGGGAAGCTTCTCTCTGCCTGCCCGTCTTCTCTCTGAAACACAAAGTATTGATCTAATCAAACCCAGATCCGCCCCCACTTCAAAGGGGAGAGACGCAGTAGAGTCTTTTCAGAGCCTCGCTGGCTTTGACAGAAAAAGACACTGGCGAGTTCAAAGAAAAACTGAGAAAATGTTGCAGCAGTTTCACAGAAATACAAATTCCTCACATTTTATCTCAGCTAGGCACACAATATCTACCAGGACGCTCTTGGTGCGAAAGCAGATGAGCAAGAATAAAACATTGAAATCCGTATTTGCACTAGCGAGCAGAAAGCCAACCCAGCTGAGTGATACTTTTACTAATTCTACATCGCCGTGTCCCCTTTCATTAACTACACGGGAAGTAATAAGACACGTCTGCCATGCAGGAATATGAACCCAACACTACCAATACAAGATGCGAGGACATTACGCACGGACAGGGGTTTATTAACGCTTCCGGATCCATCAGCCTGATGTCAGCCTTATAGCCTGGCAGCCTACCGCAGAACGCAAGCACATGTCCTCCATCCATCCATGCCACTTTCCGAACCACCTATCGTTTCTACATCACGTCATCTGCGACTAAATCACACAGAACGGAGACGTCCATGTCAACGCGTAGGACGCTGATGTGGGACAAACTCAGTTGCATCGAAAAACGTGACCAAAATAGTTAATGCGAGTTAACTGGCTACTGGAGCTCGCGCGTTTGGTGCACTACTTCAAGGCTTAACATCCTCAAACGTCCGTGAGTCAAATATACACCTTCAGTAGCCATCTGCCCTTTCGTGATCGCAAAGATACTATGCAGTTGGTTAGAGATGGACGCTTCTACACCCCAAATCAGCTATGTTGCATTTTATAATCGGCTCGCGAGGAACATTGCAGATGACAGTTTGTATCACACTGATACTACGTTACTTAAGTGTTACAATTCGCAACAATAACAGCTTGACAGAAAGAAAATAGCATTGGACCCATTTGCAATTTGAATCTTTTTCTAACTAAATAAAGTACTTTCCGAAAAAAAACACTTTGAAATCATTTTTCCATGGAGGCTTTATAAATGTTTGCCTATAAAATGGAAAATCACTCACGTAAATACTGCCGCGTAACATAATGTAAAGTTTCTCTACACTTCAGGGCCAAAAAACAACCCCTTTTCAACGTCCAACCCCAAGTACACTGAAAGGTCTCAGATCTTGTGGGGGAGGAATTCCACAGAAAGAAATGAATACTTCTCACATATTTAAACTTCAAAAAGCCAGTCTAAACTCAAAGCAACGAGTAGAAAAATGATGCAAAATGATCCAACGCGTTTCTGGGGTCTCTAAACGTGTGAAAAGACGTTCATTTTTTACAACATTACTTCAAAGGCGAGTCAACAGCACATCAAAGGGAACTCCAATGGGGGCCAGTTTGAGGAGGCACGCACTCTTGTAACTTACCATCGATCCATGAGTTCACTCCTCAAATAAAACTCCAGTTTTTATCCACAAAAAACGCATATAATCCACAGTTCTCGACTCCACGGCGAGTCCACATACAGTCCGTTCAGTTTCGAGTCGGGTACGGAGAGAAAAATTTACTCTCGAGAAAAAACACCGCTTTTCTCCCTCCTCCTTTTTCCTCCCAACGGTTTCAGGCTGCCATGCCGTACCGTAGGTCTCTCCTATAGGCGACTCCAACACCAACTGAACTGAGAGGCTGGAACAGCGCACTTCAAAGTAAGGAACCGACTGCCGGGTCCCGAAAGCTACATAAAAAACAATTGCTGCCTGATGCCTCTGGAAAAAAAGAAAATAGGGCGCGGGGATTTCTAGATCCGGAGAAATCACTCGGTATTTACTGCATTTTAAATGTGGCCCGGCGTGTTTGCGCCGTAAGGAGTTTTTTTTGTATTTTACAGAGCTTTTCACAGATCACAAAGTTACAACTAACTTGCGAGGACCTTATCAAAGACAAGCAATCTTGAGCCAACTCCCCGAGGCTTTGGAACGTCAGAAGTAACTGATCTGCCGCCCCAATAGCATTATCCCTGAAATCCCTCTGTTGCTACATAAACTTTAAAGACGCAGAGCTGCTTTCTTTTAAGACCCGCATAGTTTTTGAGATTAACCCATTCGAGTCGCGGGGATGCGCTACAGATGCAGAGACGTGTATCAGATCGCACACTCGCATCCCCGTATCAATATCAAGCATGTAACAACATCATATGCTAGATTAATTAATATTAGAGTGATTGATCAATATAGGAAAAATTGTCTTTTCACCTGCCCCCTTCTAGGGAGGTCAGAGCACAAGGTCAGCGACAGAACAGTGCCCCTGATGCAGGCAGGGGTTTAATGGCTTGCTCAAGGGCACTTCAGCAGGACATACGTATGCTAACATGAGGCTTAAACCCAGGCCTGCTAATCGAAGGACAGTTTCTTTAACCATTAGGCCACCCCACCAGCCACAGACCTCATGTATGCAATAGGAAATCAAAGTACAGGGCTACTATCACTCCACAGCTCCTACCAGTGGTTATAAGGACATGTGCATCCACACAAGATTAAAAAAAAAAAAAAAAAAAAATTCCTTGAAGGATGTTATCATACCATAAAGCAACAGAAGAATTGTCCAAATGTATGCGCCCCTTACTCCTCCCCACACTGCTCTGCTTTGTGCATTCCCCCAAACTGGACTGTGAGATAACATGGAAACGAGTGAAAAGCCTGTAGACAACTCAGCCATTCACCAGTCTAACTGAGAGGAATTGTTTTGATACAGACAGTGGTGTCAAGCACTACACTACAGACCCTTTAGTTTATTCTTACTGGACCGGCTACAGTCAGTGATGTTAATAGTGTTTATAGAACACAGTCAATGAAGTGTTTTGGATAGGTCTTTAGTGTTCAAATGAGCTACCACAGGGGACCCTTTGTACAAGATGACTGGCTATATTCTTGAAAGAGAGACAGTGGGTGTCTGTGTGTCCTTGTTGTCTCAATGGACCGGGATTCAAACGTACAGTACAAAGACGGCAAACACTTTGATCAGTGTTTTGCTACAGGTGCTCTAAAACTTTCTCCCTTGATGCCTCCTTTCCCATCAAGGTTAATAAAAGAAGCAGAGGATTGTACTTGGAGAGGCCATGATCACTCATGATTCAAAGGATGCTGACGCTTCATGGCCTTCATGCGTACTCACATCCTGCACAAATTCACATTGCTCCTACATCAGACTAATGCCTTGTGTTCCAGCAAGGCATGTTGTATATCTGACATGGGCACCAGGCCAAAGTAGAGACGTAAAACAGTCTGCACAAAAATGACCGATCATCATAAAAGTATATGGGCTAGGTCTAGTAGGTACACTGGCCCGCCACAGCCCTGAGCCCACGAGTAGAGAATGCTAGCCACACAATATCAGCCTTTGTTAACTTTGGAGGGCTGAGGTTGACCTCTGACAGTAAACACACCGGGGTGAAACCATCTCCATGGTAACGGTGTGGACCCACTGCCAGCGCTAGGGGCCAGTTGGGCCCTCATGTCCTGCTCAGCCACCCCCCCCCTATGTTTCTTTGATATGGGAAGGCCCTCTAGGTAGGGTCCTCCCCGTTGCCCATCAGACGCTGACCCCTAGACTGTGACTGGCCCGAAACCAGGGGTGTCCTCGGCTTCTGGCCCTATAAAAAGACCCTTGAAGGGGAGGGAGGTGGGGGGGGTTATGGGGTGTAACTGTCTCTCAGTTAGGGAAGACATTATTACAGGGACAGGTCAAATTCTGCCAGACTACAAAGGGCACTATAAATAAAGATGTTGAGCGCTTTTCTTTTTAACTTGTGTGTACATGTGATTTCATTATATATTATTATATATATATTTCTCTATCATAACTGGCGCTGTGGCTTAGTTGGTTAAAGCGCCTGTCTAGTAAACAGGAGATCCTGGGTTCAAATCCCAGCAGTGCCTTTTCAAAACCCGGACGTTCGTCATTCTGCAGGTGGTTACTCGCACCGTGCGTACTCTATAGCCAGTAATAGAGAAATATCTAATGCAAAGCTTAATTTGCTTGTGTAACAAGAAAGTTAAAGTAATACATTTGAGATGACTTATATATCTACTGTGGGGACGGCTGTGGCTCAGGAGGTAGAGCGGGTTGTCCTCTGATCACAAGGTTGGCGGTTCGATCCCCGGCTCCTCCTGTCTGCATGTCGAAGTGTCCTT
The DNA here is from genome assembly GCA_900660455.1 of Gephyroberyx darwinii. Taxonomy (NCBI): domain Eukaryota; kingdom Metazoa; phylum Chordata; class Actinopteri; order Trachichthyiformes; family Trachichthyidae; genus Gephyroberyx; species Gephyroberyx darwinii. The sequence continues at coordinate 4,409 of CABFOQ010022798.1, forward strand.
GGGCAAGATACTGAACCCCAGATTGCTCCCGATGGTCAGGCGAGCACCTTGCATGGTAGGTGTGTGAATGAGAGGCATATGCTGTAAAACGCTTTGGATAAAAGCGCTATATAAATGCAGTCCATTTACCATGTTACTCATCCAGTTCATGAAAGTCACATTTCATTAAAAAGAACACGAGGGGTTTGGAGAGGTTTTTACGACCGGGGTATACGGCCTCCTGAGCAGCCTTGGCCCGTTGTAACTGTGCTACTGGCCACCTCAGTCGTAAACACTCAGAGAGAGTCGGTGCGTGTGCGTCTACCAGCGCTGTCCTCTCCGCGACGTCGCTCTGTGATCAGTAACTGCTCTCAATTACCGTATTGTGTGCTGCTCCTTTCAGCTTGGGGTTAAACTCTTAGCAGGCCCCTTTGAAGTACTCATCCCTTTATCTCAAGCCAGAGCCAAGAATTTGAGGGAGGACAATGGAAAATGAAACCAAGAGGGAAGCTTATGGCAATTATCAACCAGGGCCATGAGGAGGGAAGTGTGAATGTCCGCTCACAGAGAGAGGGATAGAGGGGGGGGAGAGAGAGAGAAGGAGCAGATAAAGAGAGCAGGAGCTAGCCAGTACAGGACAGGGGGGTTACTGTTTCAAGTTTGTTTGGTGTGTACACACCCCGGGCAACAACCGACTGCCGAGAGAGGAAATGGAGGCTACCTCTTCAAAGTAGGTGACAACAGGGGGACAATGGCCTCTGAAGGGAGCAAGGAGCTGATGAGAGGAGCTGTGTGTGTGTGTGTGTGTTGGGGGGGTGTCAGTGGACAACATAAGGAGTGACCAGAGAGCGGAGGAGAAGAGGGGAGGGACGGAGGAGAACGCAGGGAGAAGTGCTGTTGTCAGCAGAATCAGGCGACACGCAGAGAGCTGGAGAAGATACAATTAAAGTGTGGAGTTAAGACAGGCTTTGAAGTCGGACATGGTGCATAATACCCTTAAAAGTGAAGGAAGGGCAACAATTCACCAGCTTGTTACGGGGGTTGTTTTGAAAGGTGGAGGAGAAGGAAGAGGAGGGGAGGCAGATAAGGAGTGTCTGAGTTTGTGTGTATTTGGCAGGGGGGGTTAAAAGGTTCGATTTCAGGAAAATGAAGTTGGATTTCAAGCGGCGATTAGCCTCAGAAGGAGGGGGCTCCGCACTACGGCAGATGTAAAGTGGGAGTGGGAGTTCAGCGCCGACCTGTGCATTTTGATGATGCGTGAAAGATGGAGGGAAAGGAAAAAAAAAAAAAAAAAAGGAGAGAAAGAAAGATCTGTCAGAGGGAGGCGAGCGCGGAGCGAGGCAGGTGAAAGAGATAGAAAAGAGCAGGAAGAAAGAACGAGACGGAGGGGAGAGGTAGGGAATTGGGAGCGAAGGAAGGCTGAGAAGAAAGAGGAAGAGGCAGAAAGCGAGAGAGGGGGGTTGTTGAAGGTTATTTATTGGTCTTTTTTCCCTCGTTTTAATCCCATTTTGCGCTTGACTTTTAAGTCTACCAATGTATAGAAACAATGTCGGATGCACTGTCTAATCCCGTTTGGGCCATGAAGCTCACTCCACTCTGACAGTAATGACTTTCATTTCCTCCGCCGCTCACACTGAAGCACCATGCAGACACTTCACAGGCTGGACGCCGCTGTTCTGCCATGCTTGACAGGACGGCGGTCCACTCTGAATCGGTCTTAACCTGAACCCTAGGCTCCCTCAGCCAACCTTAATCCGTCGCTTTCACCCCGTCCCTCACCTCAACCGGCAAAACGTGACTCAGTCCTCTCGGCCGGCTCGGCGTATTGAGGTTTTCCAGACGAGTAAGGTGATTAACTTGCTCATCCGTTCTAAAAGATATTAGATTTGAGCTTCCTGCTTCCTGTTCCTCCATTAGCAGGGTGTGAAGGATCAACAGGATGATCACCATGGTGACAGACTTGCTCTGAGGTGGATCAGGCCATAGTGATGATAGCAGGACCAGAGGGAGGGGCTGGAAATCTGTCTCCTATCAACTCTATTGACAGCTCAAACGACGTCTTGCTTGCCAAGAATATTTTGACTTCTGGTGTGCAAGTGTTTGTGCGCATGTAAGATGCAGGAAGAAATATTGAGAAAGATGAAAAGAAAAGCGAGACAGACAGAGATAAAGATACCCAGGCAGAGACAAAGGGCAAGCAGCAAGACACAGACAAACCTCCCACACTGTCTTGGTCCTTGCATGGTCTTCCTCCCCTCTGCTCAACCCACACTATCAGCCCCGACAGAAAATCCATGCCACAATCACACAAATAAACACAACCCATTGATCTTGCATCACTCAGGCTGCATAGCCGCTAACCCACTTGTTCTCAAATCACAGTTTCCACATCCTTTTTCGCAGCTGCTGTTGCGTTTGAGTGACAGGCCGGGAAAAAAGAAAGGAAATCATTGCCATAAATACCATACCGACAAAGAGAATGGTACAATCTAGGAGAGAGACAAAGACAGAGAGATAAAACACGATGGAAGACAGAATAAATAGAGGGGCTAAGTGAGATGTGTTGAGGGTGTGTGTGTGTGTGTGTGTGTGTGTGTGTGTGAGAAGCGTTGGCGATAAACAGGTTTATTTATGCAGGCAGCGTACAGCAGCCAAACACAGGCCTCCTAGGGTCTGACTCAGAATACAGCTCTATAAAAAGCTCCTGTGACACGGAGCGCACACACACACACACACACACACTCTCCCGTGCACAATGACTTTGTCAATCACACGCTGACGTACAGTCAATCCCAGAGGCTTGTCACGTGATATACATATGTATACACACACACATAGACGCTTCCCTTTGCAAACACACGCACGCTCGTGTGTGCACGTCATATAAGAGACAGAAATGAGACGTCGGATGAGCTTACATCATCCTATTCCAAACATTTCAATACACTGCTGGTTGTTTGGATTCACGTCCCCAGATAACCTATTTCCTATCTCACATAAATAAAACACTCAAGACCCCAAACCGGCTCGCGGTTCTCCTGTTGACTGACAGGAAATGCACTTTTCCAAATGATAATCCCTTGCATCATATTTATCAGTCAGCGTCGTATTTAAACCGGTTGGTCTATATCCTTTCTGATAGTCATGCAAAGGGTTTTTTACTGTCTATGCATTTAGAGAGTGTGCAGTTCTTGAATGGGGTTCGTGAAACCTGCTCGGCGCGTGATGAAACGTGAATTGAAGCGAACACATGAAAATCACCCAAATTTCTCAGCGAGGACTAACCTCTGGTGCAAAGGGACAGTCCCCTGGGTAGGGTTGTGCTTTGGCTACCTGCCATTCTGAGGAGGGATACACTGGAAGCTCCCTGGCTGCCCTTTACTGCTGTCAGCCCTCTGTCTGATGTGCAGATAACGGAGAGGAAGCAGGGCCTTTGATCCCTAATGGAGCCATGTTGGCTGTTTGGGAATGACATTTACGGCCTGTATTTACACAAACACAATTATGGAAGCTATTTTGGTGGTAGGCAATTAATTAGAGAGCAAAACTGTTTTGAAAATGGTGTCATTTTTAGAGCAATAACGCGGATACAACATGGCCGGAGCCTGTTTAGACGGAAATGAACCAAATACAGGCCTGCTCTGTAAGTACAGACCTTTAGCTCCATGTAAAGTCAACCCTACTTACACACACCAGAACAAGCACGCATAGTCTCCCTTACAAGTATGTGAGTGCACAAACGCACGTGCACACACACAGACACACACCTAGGATGCCATGTTGCAATAGTTACGAGTCCTCTGTGCACTCCCTCCAGAAACAACAGACTCTACAAAGGCTTTCTGCTGAAAGACTAAATTCCTGTTTCTCAGATGTCTGTCTGACAATCCTCTCTCCTTTCTTCTCTCTTTTTTTTTTTTGCTTCTTCTCTCACTCTCTCTGCCTGGGCAGCAGAATCAGCACATCAAATAAATACAGTGAGGGGTATAGGGTTTCATTTGGAAACAGCATAACAGGTCACGGACAATGGGAACACGTGGAAGTGCGCAAAAACCGCATGCGTAAAAAAAGAAAGCAATTCCAATGCAAATAAGTGTGAGGCCCCTTTGAAATCAAATCTGCTTTTTTGAACATAATAACGCCTCCAAACTGTTTTCCAGGAAAAAATAGGATTCCCTTGAAACGATCAGTATTCAAGCCCATGCATTCCTCACCTACCAGAGACACAAAACACCAGCGGAGGGGGATCGTTATGAAGCCCATCCTCGGTCCACCAAATGTTATTATCGTCATAAAGCCTCCGCAACTCTGGAGACATCGGAGGAGACTTGGAGACACGGCGGCCATTCGGTGGACTCAAATGTCTGGGTCATTCAGCTTGGGTTTGAGTGGAGCCATTGGTAAAACACAAGTGGTAGTAGAGGCAGAAACACTGGGCCCAAGGACTGTAGCGTTTGGCCTGAGGTTCAAACGGTCTACTCACCAGAGCTCTTTATCTGAAACAACCACAAACCCCCAACTACTCTTTACAGTTCAAATGGGGGCTTTAACGGAAAAGGCAAGGCTAAATAGTGATGGGAGCGATGGGGATTCAAGGTCTTTGACTTTGGTATAAAGTTACAGAGCTAATCTTGCCTAACATGCATGTTGTGGTCATATTAAAACAAGGGCAACAGCATAACTTCCTTTAATTGACAGATGAATTAGCAGGTATTTGAAGAAGATGAAGAACAGACCCACAGAATACCACAAAAACATGACAAAGAAAAATGATGCAAAAAGACTTTTATTAAAAATGTCTTACATATCGAATGGAACAATGTAAACAAAACAATATGTCATTTTCCAACAAGACAAACTGAAATCTGAGGATGAATAAATAGTGTTTACACTGATAAAACCATGACAGACAACGTAACTAAAAATGATCCACTGGCACGACGGGTGTGTGAAATACCGGGTCAATAATGCTCACATCTGATTGGACGTTTTATCCTTCATGCCCCCCCGTGGCTGCAGCACGCCCACGGTTACCTGTACAGAGCGGAGTTGGGGGAACCCGGGTGTGAAAAACAACATTAGACCCGACGTAACACTTTTAACACAAATTCATACATACTTTCTCTGACTGTCTGAGAGTCGCAACGTCTCAATCGCTTCACGCTGAGAGGTTCAGCATACAGAGTGATTATGTTTAATATGATGTATGTGGCTGACAGCGCTGAGAGATGTGTGCCGAGATGTGAGCGGCAGCATCATTTGACTAGGCCTCTTATCACTGCATACGTATAGATGTTTTCCATAGTCATAAATGGCTCTGACAGCATGATGGATGGGAGGGAAATCAAAGGCTTCAGCACTGGGAATGGTTATAGTCAAAGAAGGGCATTTAAATAAGTCTTCATCTAATATATCTGCTACAAGGCTAAAAGCCCCAGATGGCCTGCATGCAGAGGGCACATGTACACTGCTATGCACACACACACATGAACAACTGTACACGCAAACACGATCGTACCGACCTCCTGCTGCGACAGGCATCGAGGTCCTCCTGTAGCAACGAGGCTCTCTTCTGGAGGAAGCTGACCTGCAACACAGACACACAGCAGCGCAATCTTCAAGGTTTCACTCATTCTGATGACTAGAAGTGCGTTGAGATATAGAAACAGGAGGTGGAGGTAGCATGAGGGCTTAGGGCAGTTGGGGTTTTGGGTGGAGGTGGAAGGGGGGGGGTTAGCTAAGTAGGGGAATGTGGAAGAAAGGCTTGGTTGTTGAGTCCGGGGTCAGGACAGCAGGGGTTGGGGGGTCAGGAGATTAGGGCAGGGGGGTTAGGGCACATGGGGACAGAGGGAAGATTATGAGCCAGAGGTTAGGACGCTGCAATAGGAGGCCACACTTAGACCATTATTTTGTTTGGCTACAAGGTATGAGTTTATTTATGAAGTGTCATTGGCTGGAGTGAAAATAAACCCATTTACACGGCATCTCGAGCCTGGCAGAGTAATCACAGCTCCAAAAGAATCTGCATTGTTCTGCGACTACCGTACTGGAGCCGAGGGTACATTCCTTTCTGTGGGGGAAACCTCAGGAAAGTTCTAGCGTTTCATTTGGCGCTTCGCAGCGGTGCAGTATATGCAAAACTCCACTGAAATGTGGTCGGATGCCTCCAGAGACGAAAAAACTCTCCCCACCTTTTTTTTTTTTTCTCTATGTAAAAATAATGCACTGTAATGTGCAAAAACCTGAGACATCGTCGATGAGAAGGGAGGCCGTTCTGGTCACGAATTACATCGTATAAACATATCCGATCACAGGGCTGCGGTCTGCGCACTGAAAAGGGATCTTGGTAGAGCTATTCGAAGCAGCCAGGGGTTTGTGACGGGCCCCTCTCTGCAAAAACTTGTTGTATTGCAGGCCCCTCTCTTTGTTACAGAGAAGCCCTTTTGTTTACATTGTAAATGCTGAGGAACCGAAAGCCCTTTGCTGCAATTTGGTGTCGACAAGGGCCCAGAGAAACTAATAAGAGACGGGGATCTGAGAAGCATGGCTATATTAATGTGGTCGCGGAGGGAACGATTGTGTGATCTGATGGAGAGAGAGAGAGAGAGAGAGAGAGAGGAGGGGGCTTCAAAGAGGAGTGTCAGGGTCCAAAATGAAAGCCATGTCTATGATTGAGTGCTACACCACCGCCACCCCCATCCCCTCTTTGGTCTAGTCCAAACAAATCCAGCAAACAACTCTGACACACATACTCATACAGAGTGTGCGGGTCCCGTTTCTGATGGTTTTGATCAATTTGTAGCTGGGGAAGGGGGAGAGACAAAAGGAGACAATATCAGCTTTAGAAAAACTTTGGCTTTGAAGATTCAGAATGCCATAATCGCAATGGATCTTTTTTGCTCCAAGTGGTCACCAACCATTACTTTGACAAGCTTTTGTACTGTCCAACATAATCAGCCCCGGTCTTCATTTTTTTTTTGGGACACTCTATTGATGCACAAAGGAGAAGTTGTCTTTTCACTTGCCCATCCTGAGAGAGATCAGAGTGCAGGATCAGCTACAGAGCAGCTGCCCTGGAGGCGTCAGAGTGTCTTGCTCAAGGACACTTCAGCAGGACGGATGCTATCTATCATGGGGGCTTGGACACAGGATGCTCTCCCTACTCACTAAGCCACCCCACGGCCCAAAGGATCAGACTTGGTGGGTTGCTCATGTAGGTCACATTAAACATCATAAAACACAAAATTATAAAAATAGAAATTTAAAAAAGAAATGTAGGAAATAGGTGTATTTTAGAAGAAATACACAATAAGGTGGTATTTAAGTACACAGCGTGTCTGCAAGTTTCAATAAGCCAAGTCTTTTTAAGAGCTTTTAATGCTACGTGGAATTGATTTTGAAACTATTTGGTAGTGTAAGAAAAAAGTCAACAGGAAAATCATCGGTAACAGATGTGAGATCCACCTGTGTTTGAATCTTATTCTTTTAACCGAAGTCCAATTGGAGCGAACGTCTCAGCGTGTTTGTTCTAGTCCTGCCAGTGTCTGTTCTGCATCTAACAACAGTCTCTTCTGCTGGTGGAGGGATGCGGTGCCCCACCTGAGCTTTGAGGGAGGTGATGGTGTCCTCCAGCTCCTGTCTGAGCTCCGCTGGCATCAAGCCTTTGATCTTCACCTCGTACTCCTGACGCACCGCAGTCACCTAGGAGGGAAGGGAAACTGAGAGGTTTAGGTCACTTAAGCCTACACACACACACACACACACACACACACAAATGTAAAAACTTGTGATGCGTTTGTTCTCTTTTGTTTTTATCTGTATTTAGGTCATCTGTCTCTGTGAAGCGCCTTGTCACTGACTGATGTTTGTTAAAAGCGGTTTATAAATAAATTTTACTCTGACACGAAAACATAAATCATTCAACAGACGATAAAAAGACTGATAACTAAGCAAGCGCAAAATATCAATCAACTTAATTGGCAATTTTTCAGTAATTAGTCAAGTGTGTGATGTTGACATCATCGTTGATAAAGCGCTTCTTCCACCCACGTACATACAAGCTCGCGTGCACACGTGCAGTTCCAGACGCAGAGCGAATGAACGGCTCACTTGGAAGTGAAACAGACACAGTGGGTATCCCCTCTTTATTCATGGCTCAGAGTATTCCCTCTCTCTTCACAGCTCCTTCACATCTCCACAGGGGTCCACAGACCAGCCAGGCGGGCTCAGCGCAACACCCCCTACTGGTCGCTGATGACTACAGCCAGATCTGACACAATACATTTACGGTCTTAACACAGCTGGGTTTTGGAGAGTACAAAGCTATGGTGGAGGGCAGAACACATCCAACGCAGCAGCCCGACAGCTAGCTAGCTAGCTAGCTCCATTGGGGAGGACTGGAGGAAGTCTGTCTGGGGCTAAATTACACTCTACTAAACCAGAGTCTGATTACAGAAGTTGAGAAGGGTTTGGTTAGCGCAACCCCCCTTTTACCCACACACACATACACAAGCATACACACTGGCATTGCACATGCACACATACACACACACACATTTACAGTACCGTATTGTAAAAGTGTTTACAGCATTTTGAAAAGAAGCACTGAACCAACTAATCCCGTTTTTTTTTTTTTGGTGAATAGTTTAACAGAGCTGGAGGAATCAGTGGGAGCTGTGGAAAGTCAGGAGCAACAGTTTTCACCCACATATTTCAGGGGGTAACCAGGGGAGAGTCTGAGCACTTCAACCCACCATAATGTCTTTGACAGAGTCCATGTAAAGCTAACATTAAGAAAGCCCCAGCGCTCCCTACCTCTCCCTCTCATCAGTCCATTCTTTCAAGTGAGGAGAATAAGTGAATGAGGTGAGGGGGAGGGAAAAAAGATTGGTTTTCCTAAAATAATTTTCCTGTTGTGGATTTAACTGATTGTTCTGGCTTTGGCTAATTAATCTTCCTGGGCACAATGAAAGGGATTGGGAAGCACTTCAAAGCAACCCCCAGTATAAATGATCCCAACACGAAGCAGCTCACTTTGTCTCGGCACAGTGTGTAGTAGATTAGTCTGCCACCACATTGCCAATTTTTTCAGGCTCCCTCAGCTCTATTCATTTTAAAGTGTTGGGCCAATAATGTCAGGGCGAAAGTCCATCAGTTTACAGAAATGTGTCTTTCTCTGCCTCCGTGAGAATGGAGTCAAGGGTAATTTGAGAGTGACCTTTTCAAACAAGTGGCAAAAAAATGGTTTTCAGAAGCTTTAATTTGACTGTCCAAAAAGTTAAAAAATGAGCCGAAGCCATGGGAGTGCAGATTTTCAAAATGTCTATCTCTATCTATAGCAGCTTCAGTAGTCATAACAAAATGGCTGGCCAAGACAAAACACACTCCACTACCTCAGACCAAAGCAACAAACAATGGTTGAATAAACACAACCCTCACCAACCACTCTGAATATAAGTCTAGATTCTTCAAAAGCCGAGCTCCTTCCTTTTGCATTCTTGGTTCATGTATGGTGCAGTCACCGCAGCAACAAGAGATCCGCTCTTGCCTAAATTACAAGCTCCCTTGTGGCGATCCTATCTCCATTTTCCATCCCATACATTAGAATGGGCAAGGCTGCAGTGTGTTCACCAAGACTGCACAGGGAGCAGCGGGGAGGACTGGATACTGTCCACGCAGTCGTAAGGCTGATCAAACTAGACAAGCCATGAATGTTTGCTTTAGTAACAACTAAAGAGTGGGGAATCTCCGAGGTGTGTGTGTGTGTGTGTGTGTGTGTGTGTGTGTGTGTGTGTGTGTG
>CABFOQ010022800.1:0-16865 GCA_900660455.1 Gephyroberyx darwinii
GCCAAGAGGTGTACTATGGTGTAGTATTGTTATGTGTATAATGTGAGGAATGCTACCTGAACAGGACATGCCAAACTCACAGGACCAATTCAGAGCTGTGGGCCGCCATTGTTTTTTTTTCTTCTCTACGTATCTGCACATTCCTTTGCTTATTCGAAAGAGGAAGAAAAATCCTGTCGTCTATGAGGAACAATATTTGTATACCGCGTAAACAATGCTGTTTAATGTGGCCTCTACATGCTATGTTCTACTTTTTGGAAATCCCATGGCTGTTTCAGCAGTTTTATCAGTAGTTGTATCCAGTCTGCTGTCACTGCAGGCCCCACTCCAATAAGACAGGCCTTCCCATGTGTCCAGACGCCATCTAAATGTGTACGGAGACAGAGATGTCATATGCTATCTACTTATAGTAGACCTATTTCCATGAGATTCTGGACATAATGGGAGGAGTGGATGTCTGTCTGTCTGCTGTGGCCAGCTGCTTTAGGCCTTGCTCTGAAATGCTGCACCAGTCCCTCAGAGAGGATGGACATAGATGACATTCCTCCCAAAGTTGTTTTCACGTTTCTTTTTTAACTTAGAACGTAATTTTTAGACCAACACTTGCGGCCTTTTTCCTGACGCCGCGTCTGTTAGCCCCCTCTAGAGAAGTGCCAACAGCGGAGTGGCATGAGCATGAAAGCAGGTGTTATTTGTGTTGCATATTGGAGTTAAAAAGGGAACATATAGAATTTTCTGTTATCGCCTCATGCCCATCTATGACAGTGTGTTGGTGTCATCACATTTGTTGTTTTTCTGGTCACATAGTATGCAATGCTTGTCATTCAGAGGTCAAGCCTCAATTCTTATTTCTAGACTTTAGCAGTTGGCTCCCTCAGATAAGACACATACTTTCGAAGGCTGGATAAGTTTGTCATGATTTCTTTTTGAATCAGATGTTGAGGCATAAGAGCTTCTTAAAATAGTTTTGATTTGATTTTTGATTTAACATAGATCTGCTCCTGTATTGCTGAATTCTGCCCTTAAATGTTTTCTGCTGTGGTTCTGAACCTCCAGACTCAGGCTGTTTTAGCAGACTAGTGTTTAGTTAATTCAGACATCAGTGGAAAACATGTCCCATATGAACTCCCACACTGGGGATCCCGCACTTGGCTATGGCGACGACTTGTCTAAATGAACACAGTTGGTGGAACAATTAACCAAAAGTGCTCTTTTAAAGTCACTGACTGAATTGTATGAAAGACGCCAGCGGCAGGAGCCTTTCAATTTTATTAGCTGCCTAAAAACGTGTGGCGATCAAGCGTAAGAGCGGTTAGTGCTCCCGTTGCGGTCAGGCTGGAGAGTGTCTGCATTAAAACACCATGTCTTGGGTGCTATAATTAAATACAATAAGGAATATTATTTTTAGGGGAGCATCGGGGAATGCAGAGGTCGTTGTATTCATTTGCAGTTGGAATGCTGCTCAGGCCTTTGTTGTAGATGAGGGCCGAAGCCTGAGGAGCTGTGGGGACGGCCAGACGACGTCCAGTAGCCCAGACTCCAGTTTCACATGCCTTTCCCATGCAACACCCCCGTCGCCAGGCAAAGGGGGCTGCTGCAGATAGAAATATCCCGTGGGACCACCAAAGACAGCACAGATTATTATAGAATCAGCAAATGTCATTGACAACTAAATATATTTTGCTGGTAAGTTGTTAAACACTGCCAGGCCCAGAAGCATTTCATTACCATTCCTCTCACAGCTGAAAATGTCATTCTATCAATCTTTCTCATTTTCTATTTCAGCTGAGGTTGGAGGTCCCTGTGCAAAGGATCCTAGAGAATGTACATTTTTAGAGCAATACCTTGACCTACATGAATAAACTCTTTACTCTCACTGTTGGTGGTATTTCTGAGCAGCTTAAAACCGTTAGGCCTGTCCTATTGGCAGGACTGTCACTGGCCAATAGGCATGCTCCAGTGTATTAAGGCAAATACAGAACCTGTACAGATCCACGGTGGCTCCAAAGCCCACGACTGTACATATGGTCCTGCATAATCCTTTTTTGTTTTAGCCACAGTAACCAAAAATACCACCTCAGTTTTGTGGCCATTTGGGGTGTTGTGTCAAGGGTTTGAGAGCCACAGCTACGTGGGCAGGCATTTATTCATGTAGAATAACCGTCGTGATGAGGTGTGAGCTGCTCTAGTTCAGAGGGAGCTGGAGAAGCATCTTGTTTTATGCATTTTGTAGGAATAAAGGCGGTTCCAATACTTTACTCACGTGCCTGTGTGTGTATATAGTGTTTCATTTTTTGAGTTTTAGGTTTACGGCATTGTTTGATTTACCGCGTCAGGAAATTACCTTGCACTCATGTTGCACTCTGTGTCCGTAGTGAGAGCTGGGCCGTGCTGGTGTCTGGTGAATTTTACTCATTTTTTTCTTCTTGATCTTACCCGTCTCAGTCAGTACAGTGCACAGCACAAACAAAGCAACACCTCCAGTAGACGAGCCCGCCTCCAGGCATGCGCACATCAACATGTTTAACATCAGGGCAATGTATGGTGCTGATGAGGGCCTACCCTGATGCTCGCAGGTAGCTAGTTAGCTAGATGTTGGTTAAATAACATTACCTCCTTAGTGATATGGTGCCTGAACAATCCAGGCTGCAAGAATAAAAACCAAATAATGAAAACTACCTATGACTGAACGCCCTGCAGGAGTTGGGGCTGCTGTCACGGGAGAAGTTACTGACTGACTGACTGACACAGACTCTGCCACCATGGGGGGAAAAAGAGATCTAGGCTAGGAATGACCTTAAGGGATGTGTCATGTGTTTTGCTGTGATATAACTCTTTGGTTTGGACGTTGAGACTCTTTAAAGGGGCCCATGTGACCGTCCACCAAAAATGTTGATATACCAAGTTTACTGTATTTTGGCTGAGCCCTCCTCTGAATATATGGGTCAGACCATGTCATCAGAGTGCTCCTCTCTTGCTCTGCACTATGAGGTTTCCTCTGTGTGAGTGCGAGTCCCAAGACATGACTTGCCAAGACCAAGACATGACTTGGCAAAACAGAGGCTGCTGTCACAAGACTGCATAACAAACTAGACATTCAGATATTCTCAGATTCTCTCTCTCTCTCTCTCTCTCTCTCTCTCGCTCTCTCTCTCTCTCTGTCTGTCTCTCTCTCTCTCTCTCTCTCGCTCTCTCTCGGGGGTTGGAGGGCAGTTCGGTATTAAACTTCCTCTACTCCCCACTGACGTCACATGGCTTCTTGTGTGTCTGGTTTTATGGCCACTGTGATCCAATGCAAAACATAATGGCGCTAAGCACCTATTCTCGGAAGCCTTCATATTCTGGGTGAACTGGAATTTCTTGTAGATAGGAAATAACCCCACACAACATCATTTCCTATCCAGGAATATTAGACTCCTTTCTAAATTTTGCTTGACTCATGTTTCAGATTTTTCTTGTTAAAACCCCCCCACAGCAAACAGAGGAAGACGTGACAGTTCTGTCTGAATGCTCTGTGTTTATTCTTGCCAGAAAGCAAGTCCTGTTAGTGTGTGAACATTTGTTTACCTTTCACAAACACTTGAAGCAGGGGCAGGTGAGGAGTGTGCTTGTGTTTGCTTTGTCCTTGTGTTGGGCTACATGCATATGGCTCACATAAGACCTCTTTTTAACACACTCCGTCCACATGCTAGCCTAGCAGCTCTCTGTAGTACATTTTATAGTTAGTTATTTTAAAAAATGGCTGCGTGTTTAACTCTGTGTGTCTCTCAAAACAAAGTACAAGGGGCAAGCACATGCACGTCCTCATTGTTGATTGGAAATTTGACATTTGACCTGGATTTCTAGCTACGGGACTTCTGGCCTGGAACTGAAGCCATAGCAAAAATAATAAAGGGGCTGGTCTGATAATGTCTCTTCGGGGGAAAAATGTATTTGTATTCTGTGCATGATGTGTGTTGTTATCAGTGCTATGTATAGACAGCACTTAGACATTATGGCTGTTGTAAAAAAGCCCTTCATATTCCTGTCTGTTGTCTGTAACACTGAATACAGTTTCTTTTGTGCAAGGTGCACCTCACCCACGTCGACTGCCTCTGAACCCGTAGGAAAACTAAACTCATGCAAAATGCTGAAGGAAGTAATTCTGATTGGTCAGTTTTTTCAAATGTGAAATTGTTCTTATATCTCATTCTAACTGGCATTAAAAAAAATCTTAAATTGAAAGTTGATGAAACTTGCAGACACCCTGTTATCATGAACTAGGATTCCTTTCGGTCCACCCAAATAGCACATGCATACAACAATAACACAATATTACAGCAATGAATTATGTGTTGGCAGAGCTAGTGCAAGTCAGTCTGAAAACAATTTCTTTGATGTAAGTGAGGTGTTGTGAACCTAGCCTGTATCAAGTGTGGCAGGAGAGTCACCGTGTCTGTCTCTTCTCTGGAATGTAGTGGAGAATGCCTCGGCTACTCTCCCTGGGCAGTCCCCTCATTGTATGCATACCTAGCCAGGATAAGGCCGTGTGCACTGTCTGCATTGTGGACATACTGTGGCTGAAGGGGTCACAGTTCCTGGCCTTTTTGTCTCGGCTGATTGATGGTAATCAGACAGTTACTATATGCATTGCTGTCATCAAAACATTTAGATTATGGAAAACTATTGGTTCACAACTCAGCCATGTTTGGAAACAGCCTATAATCATTTGGACGCAGCCTGAGGGACACCCAGGTTCAGACGGCTTTTGTGTTGACGTTCATATTTTTACTGCCTGTGTGACAGAGTAGATCAGCATAGTTCAGAAGTAGGTGGTCTAAGTTGTGTATCAACCATGTAGCAGCGTAATTACATTAACCCCTGGCCTGTCATTGTCACTGCTATATCTTGTCACAGCAAGTGGTGATCGTCACCAAAAGATTATAGAGTCCAACGTGGGCTAGTGAATCATTCTGTCACATTTCACTTGACGTTGGCTGTCATTGTTGCTGTCGTTGTAATCACTGCAATTTCAAGCTTTAAGAATGTTGTTAGAAGAAGTGGCAAAGCAAACAAATACCTAAAATAGGTCAGTGTGCCCAGAGGCCATTGAGTGGTTGATGCCTCTGCGAGCTACACAGATGCCCCTGCTAGCCTCGGGCTGAATCCCACCCAGGCTTTCTCTCTTGTGTCTCTTTACTCTGCCTCCATCTCTGCTTCCCAACTGCATATATATATATACAGATATAGATAGATAGACATATAGATAGATATATATCAATCACGATATTGGCTATTGGCAATTTCCAAGTCTCAAGAGGCTTCATTCCTTTCTTATAGAGAAAGGTGTTTCAGATTACTCAAACAAGGTATTCTTGTGATGTGAAGAGTCGCTAGCCCAAAACGTTGTGTGTCAGAGAAAATCGTTTATTCAAAGTAAGCAAAGCCTAAGCATTTGCATCAAATTTTCTCTCCCACCACGCAACTTTTTTTTTTTTCAAAACATTTTTAGCACTGTCATCCACATGTATTGCAATTCAAGTTGCAGTATTCAGTAGAACATTTGTTTTTCTCTATATGCATCCCTTCTTTGAAGCAGAGAAGCTAGTATCTATCTACAGATGTACAGTCTGTGTGTGTGATTGGTGTGAGTTGATCCAAAGTGAAGTTCAGGGCGCTCCACCTTTCTCACATTTTTTTGCCTGACCACACATTTTTTGATTGACTTCCTCGAGATTGGCGTAACATGATTAAAGTTTTTTTAACCTTGAGTTGCAATTTGGTAAAATATCTATGTATTCCTTCATATATGCTCACAAAACCTAGTACATGTCTCATACTGTATATTCTAGGTGTTTTCTGATTTGGGAAGTATATTCACAGGCATCTTAACTTTCAGTCACGGTATTCTGTGTTTAATTACACAGAGTGAACAAAGATTTGAAATTCCTGCCCTTGTAATTGCCACAATGTTGTAATGTCAATGTTTTGAGTCTTGCAGCTTTTAAAAGGGTTAGAAAATGTGGTTACCAGTGGAGTTAAAAGATCAGCAGACTGAATGACAAAACATGCATTCATTATGACTTTAAAAACACTCCCATCTCATGAGTGAGGACTTCTACAGTGCATCACAATATAAATACTACTACTAATAATAATCATATCTGTAGTATTAGTAGCTGTTGTGAGTGGGAAGTTGATGTTTGATTAGGATTGGTAATAGTTACACTGGAGATGGATTGAGGGGAACGTACAGGTTCCCTCGTCACCAGGCTAATCCACCAGGGCTCCTTAGAAATATGCTGGAAGGAAGCTATTCTTATAGATCTATATATAACTGTGTATTCCTTGGTGCTACTGTTGCAGTAAATTGTATAAATCCCTTTAGGATCACCAAACCCCTGACGTTTGCTGACTGTGTTGGAGATGAGCTGCCTCTAGGGTGGGAGGTGGTTTATGACCAGCAGGTGGGAGTTTACTATATCGACCACATCAACAGTGAGTACATCTCCTTCCTCTCCATCCCACATTGTATGAACGCAAAATTTGTATGAATGCAAAAAAAATACATAAAACCAACGTAGAGTTGTATAGCTTACAGAATTATCATCCAGCTCATTGATTTTAAGAAGGATACCTGATAAAACATAGAGTAGAGTAGAGTAGAGTCAGTCTTGCCCAATCCCAGGAATGGATGGGACCTCTGGAATTTGTTTGTTCTCTGACCGATTTGCCTGTTTTGACCTTGCACAGTTTCGTTTTGACAACTTTTTTTTTTAGTACTCAGTGTGTCACAGTTAGAGAGCAGCAACGTGATCATACTCTGAATCACTATATTGTTTCATTGATTTTTTTTCAGAAGTTAGTGATAGTCAGGTCGAAAGGAGAAAGATATTAATAAAACAATCCACCATTGGCAGTGAATTTATCTCAGCAATACACTGCTGTGTGGAATGTAGCACTCTTGACTACGATTGCATTTGAACATTGTGAGTAGCACATTATTTATCGTGACTTTGGCAAACATTTATTTGTAAAGAGGAAGTGTGGAGGGAAGCGGTCCAGAATACCGGCTCCATACATCCTGTGCCCTTGTGTGCTGTTGTCAGAGACCACCCAGATTGAGAACCCGCGGACACAATGGCGGCAGGAGCAGGAGCGCATGCTGAAGGAGTACCTGGTGGTGGCCCAGGAGGCCCTAAACGCCAAGAAGGAGATGTATCTGGTGAAGCAGCAGCGTCTGGAGCTCGCTCAGCAGGAAATGTTGCTCTTCCACGAGCTCTCTGAGGACGACAACCGCTCCCTTACCAGCAGTAAGACACGCTAACCCCAAACTCACTTCACTAATGGAGAATATGTAGACCCCAAGCTGACCCTCTGCCCCACAATAAAATGTGCCCTCCCTTTCATGGTTGGGTTCGTCCAAGGCGATACTGAGCACTAAGCTAACATTAGAACTCACAGGCACACAGTCATAGCAGCTAACATACACATGAATTCACGCACATATTGCATGCGCAGGAAAATGTGGATGCACCTGCTAATATGTACATGAACTGGAAGGCTATCGAACTATAAAAGCATTGCATGATAAAGTCAATAAAAGATAGTCCTACCCACTGCCCTACCCCTACCCCTGGCCCTGACATGCCATTCATTTGGGTGTCCTGTTGGGATCTGGTCGGGTTGTAGCGCTCTAGACGATATCTTCCAAAGCCCCGACCCCCTCCTCTCTCTTCCTCTCACCCTCCTCCATCTGGTTCATCTGGTTCACCCCCCCTTCCTCAAGCATCTCCACCCAGCTTACCTTACAACGCCAGCCAGCTGTCAAACACACAGCGTCTAGGAGCCATCCACAGAGAGTCAGGGCAGGGGGAATCCACGCCTCAGCTTCACTTGGACACTGGATCCCCCTCCACCTCTTCCTGTGATGTGATCAAGTCTGTCCATACACAAAAGTATCAGTATTAACTAACTGCTTCTCTCTCTCTCTCTCTCTCTCTCTCTCTCTCTCTCTCTCTCTCTCTCTCTCTCTCGCTCTTTTTCTTTTTCTCCATTTCTCTCTTTTTGTTCACAGCAGTCTCTGGCTCATCCTCAAATGCAAAATATGACCCTGACCAAATAAAAGTGGAAATAGCTTGTAGACGAGAGCGGGTAAGTAATTATCAGAGGAGAACAATGAGCCGGTGTGAGGGGCCCTTTTGGGCACTAGGGGCTGGGGTGTGGCCCCTACAGGATACACTGGCTCTAGCCAGGGGCCTCCAGAGGATGAGGATGAGATCATCATCAAAGGGTCATGTAGAGGCTAGGTCACTGACTCAGAGGGCCAAGTGAGACATTTCTCTGTGCTCAGTCACACGGGAAGAGTTTTTTACTTATTCAACAGTGAATTGGTGTGTTTGCTTGATTGGGGACTCAACCTGAAGTGCTGTGTTCAAAAAAGATGAATCGACCTATCCCATAATAGTTACTTTCAGAATCACAATTAAAGGTAGAGTTGACCCTTATGTTCACAGTTTAGATAACGGGTGTTGTCTGTTGTTGTGGATGGGAGGGGAGGTGTTATGTGACATAATATGTTATGATTGTCTCTTATGATCTTTTGATGACATATTATGAAGAGTGCTGTAATTGAGGTGACATATCCTGAATATAGACGGTAAAAACACCCAAACAAGGCCTTAGTAATAATTACTAATGTGGAGCATTGGCCAGCAAAGCCATTACAATGTTTAATGGGTATCATTTTTGTATTCTACATGTTGTACATTTCTATAAAATCTTTGTAAAAACTTTAGTTTAAGTTAATTTATTTTACCAAAATCTTCTTTGGTCATGTTATACACAGCTGTAGTATAGTATGGTGTGCTGCATCAGTAACACATAGCTGGAAATTTAGTATTTTTCCTAAACCAAACTGTCGAATCAAGTGTGTGTGCGTGCGTGTGTGTGTGTGTGTGTGCGTGTGCGTGTGTACGTGTACGTGTGTGTGAGTGTGAGTGTGTTCCGCCATCTGAATAGTCATGACTAAGCATTTTGGCGGGTGGTGGTGAGAGAAGCCCATTGTGTGCCATGGTAACCCAGTGTTCGGCCTTGTGTCCACAGCTCTCCAGACTCAAACAGGAGCTGGCCCAGATGAAGCAGGAGCTCCAGTATAAGGAAATGGGAGTGGAGACCCTACAGGAGTGAGTGTTCCTCTCCCTCTGTGTCTGCTTCAGGGCCCCAGGCCCACCCTTCCTCCCATGGCCACCCTTCTCCTTCCTACACACTCGACCACACTGGCCCCCACCCCCGGGCCCGCTCAAGCCTTTCCCTTTTTTCATATAGTTTGATTTTCTCCTGCTCTTCATGTTAGTTCTGATCTTTCATCTTCAACTTAACATAAGCCCTCGGTCTTTGTTTCTGCTGTTCTTACACTTTATCTGGTCCAAACAAAATGAAGCCTCTCCCCATGTTTCCCCGTGTTCATTCATATTCCATAGTGACACACATTTCCCTTGAAGTTGGGAAATTTCCAACCCTCTGCTATACATAGCAGCTGTTCTTGACACTGGACTAATATGTATTTTAGTTGGTTTTAGTTGGTTCAAGAAAATACTCCATCCCATAAAAATGGTTTCTGTGGTTCTCAACTACAGATGCAGTTAGATTGTGTTATTTAGGTTTTATTCTGTGCAGCGACGCAGCAAATCAGAGAGCTTTAAAAGATTTGGGAGGGGAAAGGCTCTTTTACCTGCATAGAAACTGAGAGGTTTTTCAAAGAAAAAAGGAGATACTGTTCTTCACTGTGTATTTTAGAGTTGTTGTTGTTGTTTTTTTAAATAACCATGTGATGCTGTTAGTTTGTGTGGGTTTTTAAATGCGTATACATAGTTACTTTTTGTGCTGGGAACATTTCTGAGTGGTTCCAAATTTCATGTTAGAAATAGAAGCTCCACCTCTCAGAGAAAAAGAGAGCGTTTGAGAAAGGCAAATGGAGAGAGTTTTGATGGAAAAGGGGACTCCACCTCAGGAAGAGGATGCACCAGTGGAGTGCAGGGAGCCAAGGCTCAGCCTGGAGAGGAAGTTGCTCCATGGAGAGGGAGAGGGAGGGGGGCTTGAGAGCAGTTTCAAAAACACAGAGATATCTGGCAGCAAATTCCTCTGCACTTCCTGAGTCCTGGCAAGAGTCCTTATCTCTTAGATAATACACAACTCGAGTGATTCCCAGAATAGCCAGGAGAATACACAGCTTGCAGAAAACATGGATGCATCCTCCTCTTGAGAATTTTGTTTATTGTATGTGTGTGTGTACGTGTGTATGTGTGTGTGTCTCCTATTGTTTCTTCTGGGCTGGTCTTACCCAGTAGGGTTGAGGCCGGGAAGAGACCCTACGGCTGTTGTTTTTCGATCTCAGCTGTTGTCAGCAACATGTCGCATCAGATATACCAGACAAACAACTTCTGATATGGAAACACCCCAAATTGTCACTAAGCGAGTACATGCAGGAGGATTCAGGAGTTAGATTTATCTGTTTTGGACAGTTCTGAGTATTCTTTCAGCTCGTGTATATCCCAGTCCGTCATGGCTTATGTTCTCAAGTTCTCTTAGTTTCAGAAAGCATATGCTACTTCCTGCAACTTACTCTATTTCTGTAGCCAGTGTCCAAAAGAAAGCTTTTTTTCAGTTTGGTAATATTATTATTTAGTAGTATTAAGGAACTAAGAGACTTAAAACACATTGCACGTTAAGAGAATAATAGCCATTCAATCTATTTTTAAAATCTGTTTACTTAGTCTTCTTAACAAGTGTGTGTGCTACTGTACAGTACATGGGGTGGGGGTTCACTACGGGCACCAAGGAGTGGGTAGTGGCACGTTTTTTGCTAAGCATATAAACTCCAAGGCCCTGCCAATGGGGTGGGGGAACAAAGCAGTGCTTGTTTTGGGAGGAAGAGGCAGGGTCCCTGGATGAACAGTACCTGCTGTTGAAGGAGAGTGAAGGAAGCGGGCTGTGGTGAGACCAGGGCCACGTGCCAGGCCCAGTGATGTAGGAGGCACCACACCACACTGAGAACCAAGATCCAAGAAACCCCTCGCACTCACACAGAGTAAACCACCCAAACCATGAATGCAGGGGAATTCACTTCAGATGACTAAATTACATTGTTTTGATAAAGGTTATTCACTGCTGTGAATCACAGGAATGGTGTATTGATAGGACTGGATCGTTGATTGTTGTTTTTGCTTTGCCTACTCAGGCAAGTAACCACTAAGATACATGACGCTAAATTCAGAATTGCTTTGATTTATTTAGTAGTTTCTAGAGACATAAATCAAATAGTATCTGGATGAAGTTTGATTTGTAGCAGGAATCAGGACACGCCTTTGTATTTCTGCTGTCCTGAGAGAGCTGGCAGCGCCTGATACTGAGGGTGAGGGCGCTCAGATTTCACTTCCCAAATGTTGTGGCCTTTGAGACCAGCACTTTAAAGACGGCAACAATATCTCAGCATGTTGAAACAGATGGAGATAACTGTTGACGCTGTTTTGTCATATGTGTTACCACCCATATTACTAAACTCTTTCAACTATAGTCCGGAGAATGTCATGAGTAATTAACCTCCCACACAATCCTTCATACTTGTCACAAATCACAAATGTCCTGCTAATGATTTTCCCTGACTTATTTTCCATTGAGATGTTTCCAATATAAAACACCACCCTGTTTCTGGTAAGGACTGAGAGATGTCATTCGGTGTCTAAAATGGGCAGACTGGATTCTTGTGCAAACTATAATTGGGTGATTGTGTATATAGTAATAGCAGACAGATTCAAATATGGCATGATTTTTTTAATTCATTTTCTTCAACACTTGACTGGAAATATCACAATGGCTTCCCGCATTCCCACATTTATAACCAAATATCATTGACTTCTGATATTGACCCCAACCCTGATGTGAATGTTGGAACAGGATGAATGTATATGTACAAGGCTAACCCATTCAAATACTGTCGGTCAGAATTTACGCACTGAATAAAATACCAGGTTGGGCCTTATTGAGCTGTCTGTCTGTCTGTGTTACAGGATCGACAGGAAGATGTCCTGCAGTCAGACAAATTACAAGCTGGATGAGGCTCAGGCCATCTTCAATGAGCTGCGTAGCATCAAGAAGGCAATCAGTACAGGCGAGAAAGAGAGGCAGGACCTCATCCAGGTAAATAAACCCACTGAGCACCATGACTTCTTGGTTCAGAACTTGCTCTTCAGACAAGATGGGTTTGTTGACATATTCTATGCTGACCTCTAGTGTTTGTTAACCTCTACTGTTTGGCTGCTTCTCGCTATCTTTTTGCACCTTTATTTCCCATAAATGTCGATGTGCACTATTTGTGTGTACATACCATACAGGAGCCAAGAAACTTGATTATGAAGACAGAAGCACATAACTTAGACACCAAAGTACTCACTTTGAAACGACACAATGTTTTAAACTGAAGAAATGTTTAAAAGAGTATAAATGGTGCAATAAATATTTGAAAATAAAGTTTTTAAATTACAATGCTGTGCACAACATCAAGCAAGTATGCCCTCACTAGAATGCACCCAGACTTAAATCTGAAGATGAGATACAACAAAAGTCATCAAAATATTTGTCGCAACTTCCTGGAGTGGAATTAATACCCTTGACAAAAAGCTTTAGGGTATAAAATTAGAACCACACCAATGCAAAATATGCTAAATATAATGGGTTTAGTGTTCAGGGAGCACACAGCCAGGCACACGAGAGACCCCCATGAGATGGAAAAACATTTACTATTTCCAACCAAACATTGGAATATTAGCATTTACTATAATAAAGATGATGACGACCACAGATCAATTCAGATCAATTCAGATCAATTCAGATCAATTCAGATCAATTCAGAAACTTGTTCTCGCTCTCTTGCTCTTACATCTGAATGCAACAAGTTCACACTGGGGGTTGTAGAAAGGCATTCTGGGAAATGAAGAAGCTCACTAAGGGAAGTGGGTACACCAAAATAAATCACTTGATCACAAAATAACTCTTGGGAGGTATTGAACGGTATTGAACGTCATAGATTGATCATATATAACAGTGTAAGAGTATGCAAGGGTGCAATTTTCCTTTAAGCGTGATAGCTGGGAGTAATTGATATCCTTGATATCCATCCCTGGACTTAAATAATGAAGCTGCTACGGGGAAAATGTAATGAAACCGCCATTCAATTTATCAGACTAACAGAAAACAGCTGAACTTGTGAGACCCGTGTTTTCTCTCCAATGTCCCACTGATAGTGATTACATCAACCCAATAATGTCTTCACCATTCCTCTGCACAGAGCCTGGCTAAGCTGACGGTGAACTTCCAAAGCAGCTTGTCTATTGGCGACTCAGCGAACGAGGTGGCGAATAGCACTGGAACCGTGGGTGACTCGTGTAATCTGCAGCAGTACTGTGACACCGGCTGTCAGACTGACATCATGGGAGAGGTAGGGATAAAAGACGCCACGCCACGGCTACTCCTCCCCGCCTCCACGTCACCCGACCAGCCATGATCAACAGTTCCTACGATGACTAAATAATCTGACTTACACCACAAGAAGCTCGCTCCTGTCTTTCCTTTTATCCCCACCCCCTCCCTGGTTATTATTATAGTATTGGTATTACGTCTCTGTCAGGAATCTTCATCAAGTCAACTTTAATCTTTCTGTCTCTCGTTTTCTCAAAGTATGGTTCCCAAGATTCCTCGCAATTGGTGGACAAAGTTAAACTCAACTGGCAGTATGAGGAAGCCAAGAAAAAGTAAGTATTTCGGGGGTGTTTCTTATTTATCAATCGTAGTACTATGACGCACCAGCATGCGACACTGACTCACTGGCCATGTCAGCCTCCTCCTGTTCCCGGGCACTGAGCGATCTGCAGTAGGAGGATGTGTTATGAATAGTATTTGTGCCTGGTGGCCGTGGCTGCTGAGCGATGTCTGGCCAGCGGAATGAGCTGGGTGGTCACATTCTTCCCTGGCCATGCTGCTGACTGTGTGCTGCCTTTGTGTATGGAGAGGGAGAGAGGGGGAGAGAGAGAGAGAGAGAGAGAGAGAGCACCCTGCCCACTGCCCACCTCAGTACGTATCCTGCCACTCCACAAGGTGCTTTAACATATTGCTCTGCGTGTAATTTGTTGAACATATCCCCAGCTCAGTCTTAGTAGAGTCTAAATTATTTCTTGGCAGCATAAAGGCTAATGGAGACTGAAATATGAATTGCATTTATTTTGAAAACAGGTGCCTATGAGCTCCACACGGAGGTTTGTCATGAGGCTGTTTGTTATATAATGATGGAAAAGCAGCACTACGGACAGTGTACGTTCCAGCAGTAAGGGGTAGTGCTGTGATGATAGCTGAAGCAGCAAAGAGTCACTGTGTTATTACACTGGCTCCATACAGTCTTTTTACAAGATTCATGTTGCTGTGGTGACCCAGCAACAGCAATGCCAACCATGACATCAGGGAGGGATGGGGAGGAGGGAAAGGGAGAGGAATAGGGAGAGAGAGTGAGAGGGAGAAACAGAGAGAAGGGAGACCTGTGGAAACTTGCATGCTCTGTCGCTGAGTCACTCTGTCTGAAATCCAACACACATAAACACAGTTATTTCATTCTCACTAAAGACTCGGTCTCTGAGCTCTCCTTTAACTCTGTCTGAATAATGTCCCGGGGAACACACCTGCAAGGCCACTGGCTGGTGCACCAGTGAAGCCCAGGTAGAAATTACCAGACTGAACGCTGTCATTACTCTCCCAGCATACAGTGTCTGCTAGGCTCAAATATGTGGCCTTACTTGGAGGTAATCTTGCCACAGAATGGCTTTAAACTGTTGTGCAAAGTATACAATATCTGTACACCAGTACAGGTAACATCGGTCTTACTCAAAACGAGCCATCTAGGAATTTGAGTTGGAGTAAAAAACTGTACAGTCAGAAACTACTGAAGTACTGGTTGTTAGTTGCAGCAATTAGTTGATGGTGGAGCTTCATTTTCATGTTTTTATGCCAGTGTAGCCAATTAAGCCAATATGCAGCTGTCACAACATTTATTTTCCCTAAGGAAATTTTTAGCTGACTAAGGCCGCTTGTTTTTTTCTTTACTTTGTCCAACCTTCATTTTTATTCACTCACTGTAAATATTTTATAAGGAAGCACATTGAGCGTTAAAACAGTTTGCCAACCGCACCATTCAGTGGGCAGTACATGTGTCAACAACTCGCTTAATGACCGCATCCAAAACACTGTAGTGAAGCAGTGACCATTTAAACTTGTTAAAGGTGCATGTTTTTCATGTTCACTGTGTAAATGTTTAAGCTTTTGTTAACAGGGCTGATGACAGTGTAGCGTACTGACAGTCAGATCTGATGTCTGATCAGAGCTAAGGGGGAGGAGGGGGAGGATTGTTGGACATCAGCTGTATCCAAGGTGGACTCGATCCCAGGTGTAAGGAGGAGTTAAAAATATGCTAACTGCCTTCTTGCACTTGCATTGTGCATCTCTCCCCCTGTTGTCTTAGGGTGCAGAGTATACAGCACCAGTTAGCACAGCTGGACAGTGAGAGCTGGTCTGGTCGGGCCGAGGCGGACCGGGACCGGGACTTTATGCAGCTTCTGCGTGAGAAGGAAGCCCTCCTGCAGGAGCTGATCCTGGTCAGCAAGCAGCAGCACTCTTCAGAGAACTTGCTGCAGCTGGAGGAGGAGCGCAGCAGGCTAGAAGAGGAGGTGCAGAGGGCCCACGATTCCCAGAGCCAGGGAGCCAATCAGAGGTGAGTATGAGGTGCAGTCACGCTGAACCAGTAACAGAGAAAATGACCCAAATGATTCCTGCGTTTTACATGTAAAACTATAAAATGTCTTACTGTGTGTTTACTCAGGTTATTGTTAGTTCCCTTGAGATTGGAGGGAACATATGGGTGCCCTCATACCCCTATTTAGCCTGTAAGATGAACACACTATGCTTACTGATATGGACCCACTGGCTGTTGTACACTACAGTGGAAAGGAAACCCAAACAGTGAGGGATGTATCCATGATTGTTTTGCTTGTCAGGATAGACCACACATGTTGCAATTTAGCTGTCTGTCCGTCAGTGACTGAGTGGCAAAGTGGAGTTATTACAATGATGTGTTACCACTGTAAAAAAAGAAACGTAAATCATACAAGTATAATAAAAAGTTCTTGTAGAGTAGATAGACAGCGTGGTTGTTGACATAGTAGCAGTATGAGAGGTTATTTTTGGTTGGCACATTAATATTGACGTTAACTGCAGTTAATGGCTTTGGACGTGACATGCCATTCAAAACAGAAACTTCCTTTTTTACTCAGTTATACATCGGTGTGTTATTCATGGCAGGATCCTGCAGCAGGAGAAGAGGAATGTTCTTCTGAGACAGCTTGAGGAGGCCACACGCATCACCACCTACCTTCACTCCCAGCTCAAGAGGTACATGTAGCGCAGCACTTCCTGTCAGATCATTTATTACCTCTCTTTATTTTCTTTCTCTCATCTTTGCATCTCCTCTCCCTCGCCCCCAGCCTGTCGGCCAGTTCTCTGACAGTGTCATCCAGCAGTAGCCGTGGCTCGCTGGCCTCCAGTCGGGGCTCCCTAGCGTCCAGCCGAGGCTCCCTCAGCTCCATCAGTTTCAGTGACATCTATGGTCTGCCCCAGTATGAACGTCACGAGGGGGCCGGGGACCCCCATGACCCCCACCTGCGCTACCTACTCCCCCCAGAGGCCCTGTCCAGAGACTGTCCCGTATTCACTCCTGACCCTCTGACCCAGAGCAAAGCCAAGCGCTGTCACGACACCCCGCAGTCCCTGGCCTCCCTCTCTTCCCGCTC
>CABFOQ010022800.1:16908-31309 GCA_900660455.1 Gephyroberyx darwinii
CCTGTCGCCGCCCAGCTCTCCCATGGATACGCCCTACCACTCTGCCCCCCAGGACTGCCCTCTCACCCAGATGACGGAAGAATACATGGAGCTGGCCGGCCGCGGTCTGTTAGAGGGGCTGCGGGTCCAGTCGCAACCCCTGTCACACACCGCCTTGTCGAGTAGCGAGGAGGCCGGCAGCCCTGCCGCTGGACATCAGTTGGAGAACAAGAGTCATAGAGACAGCGGTCCTCAGGGGGCTTTCACCTCCACAGGCAAGTGAAGGAGATAGGGAACAGCTGTCTGACGTCTCTGGACGAACAGTGATACCTGTGTTTCTTCATCTGGTTAGTAGTGAATGTGTGTTTTCCTCTGCAGGAGTGACTCTGAGGTGTAACAGTGCCAACAGAAGTGGCAGGAGGGCCAGGAGAGTGTCTGCAGGCGTGTCGGAGGATGCTCTGGCTACAGACAGTGGGGTTTTTGAGGCCTGGGGCAGAAGGTGAGAGGAGGTCCACCCAACAATGTCAGGAACGTCACTGAACATAAACACGCGGCTCTCTGGATCACCTGCGCCACCTAGTGGTGGAGAAGAAAACTGCAAAACCCGACAGTGATAGCTGTAGAATGAGAAATCAGAACAGGTTTATTGCCAAATATGTTTTCACGTTCGAGGAATTTGTCCTGGTGTTTGGGGCATAACAAATAACAAAAAACAATAACAATAAACAATAAACATAGCAAGAGCAGAATAAAAACAAAAGCAAGAATATAAGCAAATACTGTAAAGAATACAATATAAAATAGAGAAATTCACACTAAATACATGAAAAGATATAGAATAAAAAAGAATATGTGCATAGATGTGCAAAGTGAATGTGCAAATTTGTGCGTTAATGTAACGCATTTAGTAGTTAGTATATTATTGTAGTAGTTAGATATATTTTTAGTAGTTGTATCTTGTGGTCGCAGTGGGATTTGTGTTAGTATCATGTTCTTGTATTGAAACAATCAGGCAAGACCCTCTCCATTGGGTAAAAAATAGTGTTTTATTAATGAATTAAACCAGGACCTTGAGACATTTGACAAGATCACACAAGAATTTGTATGTGTTTCTAACTAGACTGTGAAAAAATCTGTTTACTCAGTTTTGTTGTTCCTCCAACAGAGCGGAGGAGTCAGAGGAGATGGCATACATGAAAGAGCTGACATCTGTGAGCGAGCCTCTCCAGATCCAACTTGGATTATTGTGAGTAGACTGTTAACGTCAAGGTTCCTAAAGCCAGGGAAAACCTGGAAAAGTCATGGAATAAAAAAAAATTAAAAAATTCCAGGCCTGGAAAATGGATCGTGTGCATATAGTTGTGGAAATGTCATGGGACTTTCTTGATGATCTTTTTTACCAACCAGTAAAATGTTTAATGTCAAGCTTGGCTGCTTGTTGATGCACTTACCTAGCTATATTAGGACCGTCAATAATATAGTAATAATCTGTAATTTCCTGATCGTACGCCCTAAATGATAGTAGCAGAAGTAAGATCTGGGACATTCAGATCAGATATTCAATGTAAAATGTGACACTTGAAGCATAGATAAATGTGTAGGAACCCTGCAGTGTGTTCATATTTAATGGCGTATCTCTCTCTCTCTCTCTCTCTTTACTCATTGCAGATATGACTCCAGCTCACAGTCTCTCCTACTGCATCTGCTACAGCTCAAGAATTTGAACAAGTCCATTGTGCGAGATGGCTACAAAGTGTGAGTGCTTTCAACTCTAATGATTAGCGGTTGGGCAGCAAGGAGGCGTAGTGAGCATCCGCCATCCTTCAGAGGACCCGGGTCCTTGAGCAAGGCACTGAATCCCTTCTAGCTGCAGGGGCGCTGTTCTGTAGCCGACTCTGCACTGTGACTGTGGAGGGGGACAAAAGATGAACATTGTTACTAATAGTATTGTTGCAGAAACTCTCTTTTAGATTATCATGTTCTGAACATTTTCTTTTGTCACTGCTCAGGTATGTGAAGGTGCACTTAATTCCACTGGACGCCAGCAGGGCCTGTGCGTTTTACTGTTGTAAGGCGCTGGAGCCGCAGTCACAGATGAATTTCAACCAAGGCTTCCGCATTCCTGTCCCTGCAGACGCCCTGGCGGTGTGTGCTCTACAACTGTCCATCTGCTCGCTGGGACCTCAGGCTCAGGAGGACTTGCTGGTGGGTCTATCTGATCCTACCACACACTACTCTGGAGGTCTATGCTGTTAAATGTAGGGTTCGACCAATATGGGTACAAATATAGATACATTTGGATTTAAGCTGTCAATAGTTGATATTTTGTGCCAATAGATTTAAATTTGACCATTCCCATGCCAGAAAATACAAGTGTTCAGTGTTTACCCCAGAATTTTAATCTTAGCAAGGTGGAAAAGGCTCTGAAACAGCATTTAGACCATTGTGTCATTTTTAACCTGCCACTAAATCCCTGAAATGAATAAATAAAATGTGGCTGATATAAAAATGTAATAACATTTGGCTGAACACAGATATATCAGTCTATCCCTTGTTGAAATGTTTTGCCCGTGTAAGATTTCACTTCTGTCTGTGCTCTTACAGGGTACAGCCCAGCTGAGCCTGGCAGATTGTGAGGGAAGTACGGAGATGGTTTTCCGCTGGCTGCGAGTCCAGACGTTGGGCGGGACAGACTTGCTGAGGCCAGAACAGAAGAGCCTCAGCCACCGTAGACAACATGACAACCAGGAAGAGGAGCAAAGACCCAGAGTCACGGTAAACACGCATGTGTGTGTTCATATCCACTGTTTATAGATCAAAGAGGAGATGTAGACTCCTGAGAAGTTATCAGAAAAAATAACCAGTCGCATTAATGCATCTAAATATAAATCATATCGTGCCTGTGGGAGAAATTCCTATTTCCACCCATGTGCTAAACAACCTGCAACCTGCAGGTGTGTGAACCACCGTCAGTCACTGACAAGAATGTTTCATGTGAGGAAGGCAGACATGTCTTTGCAGTGCAGGTTCATCTAGGGTTGTGGCCGTGAGGGGGAGGAATAGTATTGACAGTGAGACGGTGATAGTTTGCTCTGTGACGTTACAGGACACAGCGTGCACTCTGCTGTCACGCACCACCACCACCCATCTGGAGGAGGGGGGCGAGCTGGAGCTGCAGAGGCTGGAAAAGAAGGACGAGCCAGGGGAGGCGTTGTCCGAGAGGTACGAACATTTCACCCTCCTATCATTTTCATGCTCATAACAAAGTCTGTCACTATTTTCATGCTTCAGAATCACACATATCCAAAATGCAGTACCACCAAATACTACATCCAGCATATATGCATCACCACTACTGTCATAAAACTTCTCATAAAAAGGGACTGTTACTGGCCTAACTGGCATAACTCCCTGCCTTACCTACATTCCAGTCCACATTGATTCGTGACTGTGCGAGTACAGACAAACACGAGGAGAATGTCAGTGATAAGGGTGTATTTTCCAGGAGCTGGCAGGCAGAGTCAGTGGACAGCGGCTGCAGCAACAGCACAGCATTTGCAACCCCGTGCCCAGAGGGCCTGTGTGCAGAGGGCATCTGCATCACCACTGGAGGGCGCTGTGCTCAGCCAACCAGCAAGCCCTCCGCATTAAAGGTAAAAGTCATTCTAAACCACAGACAACATGATGATCTGCAGCGTTGTTGTAGCTCTGCAGTTAGTCAGCCTATCCACAGAAAGCATTACGGCGTTACAATTACGGTGTCCATCTGTTGGGGCAGGTGGAGAAAGCCACCATGACCGAGGGCATGTTCCCAGAGCCGGTGCGAGTTCGGCCGAAGGAGAGGGGGGGTCGCTGGGGTCACGCCTCCCCCTTCATGCGCAGCAGCACCATTGTTCGCTCTCAGACCTTCTCCCCTGGAGCCCGTAGTCAGTATGTCTGCAGGGTAAGAAACAACTGTTACAGTGACCCTGATTTTAAATCTTAGTGACATTTACTGTTGGACTGTTTCACAGCCTGGTCATAATCACTTCTCTACGTGAATGACTGTGTTTACCTTTCAGTTATATCGCAGTGACAGCGATAGCTCAACTTTACCAAAGAAATCTCCCTTTGTCAGAAACACGTTGGAAAGAAGAACATTGCGATATAAGCAGGTACAGTCTGATTATTATTTCTCAAGCAACTTACACTGTACATGTAGGAGTATTTAGTATCCAGGTAAGAGTATTTAATGTGTGTGTGAGCAGCAGTCGTACCGGTCCTCCCTGGCCGAGCAGCCGACACGTACCTCCCTGGATCTGGAGCTGGATCTCCAGGCCTGCAGGACACGTCAGAGGCAGCTGACGGAGGAGCTGAACACCTTGAGGGAGCTGAAGCTGCGCCTGGAGGAGCCGCAGGCCAAGGAGGCTACCGAGCTTCCCCACTGGGCCCTGAGGGACGAGCGCTTCCGCTGCCTGCTCAGAGAGGCCCAGAGACAGGTGAGATTAGGACTCGCAGCTGAGGGCTTCAGTTACTTTTGCAGCCACGTGAGATTCAGCCTTGCTCAGCAACCCCCCCCTGAAGAAAAGTGGCTATTTTGTTGTGCTGCAGGCCAACCAAAGTAAACAGGAGCAGCGTCAGGAGGAGGCGGCAGAGAGGAGGCTGAGGAAGGCTTCTAAAGAGGTTCTGCAGATGAGGGGGCAGAGCCAGAAGGAGCCCCTACCTGTGCAGACCTTCAGGTTGGGCTTGTCCTGTCAGCCATCTCACCTACTGTACTTTACCTGCAGACTAATCTAACCTACATGTTAAACACATTTTCCAGTAAATAATCACACTGACAGAAACACAAGACCAAATCTGTATCAGGCATGTGTTGAACATCTATGCCATAAAGTAACATTCTTTATCTACCTGTGTGCAAAATGACAGTCTTTAACAAAATGCCATGAAAATAAGTTCTGTTCTTTGTCTACAGAGAGAAGATGGCTTTTTTCACAAGACCAAGGTTCAACATACCTCCTTTGCCAGCTGACGATGTATGAGAGCTTGCCTCTTTTATGTGACTTAATATGAAGTATTTGTCAAATTTTGTAAACTCATGAAGTACAAAGTGTAGTTATTTCTACAATGGACACAGTGACATGCAGATTTTGAAGATTCGAAGGTTTCACATTTTGTTTGTGTGGCTATACTTATGAACATAAACGTGCACACACAGGACACAATTATTGACAACGGCTTGGCTGTTCATTTCCTTTTTGGGGAAGAGGCCTTTCATAAGAAAACAGTATCTCTTTACTTCTGTATGATTTATTTCTGTTGTTTGTGCTTACAAAAGGCTGGAAGACGGGAACAAAGTCAGTTTGGACAAATTCACTGTACTGTAACTTATTTTATAGTACTTTTCCTTGAAGGAAATTAAAACGCTTCCTGCTTTTAAGTGTATTTTGTAGCTTTGAATAAATAGCACTTCAGTGTTTTTACATACAGTAAAATGGAACTATTGTCTGAACTTGTCTGTTACCTAATTCTTAAGAGTTATTTACATAAAATGTCACTTTGTAATCCACTTTTATTACAGATGTCATTGTCCTTTTGCTATGTTATTAAAATTAATATTATTTCATGTACTTTTCAATATATGGATGAATATATGAAACACTGTATTCAGATTTTTTTATGATGTCTGTATGAACATCTGCAGTGTTACCTCTTGTGAAGATGAACCCATTAAACGTCTTGATGCTCTAGTTTCTGATCGATTACATTTGAGTTGCAAAGAAAGAAACAGTACTAACAAACATGATATATTAATTATTGACTTCTCCTGGAATAGAGAACACTAATAAATACACACAGTCTTACAATGTGACACCTACTTTTGCTGTAACCAAACAGGCTGCGCTGACCCATTTGAATCTGAAGACTCCTACCACACACCAGGCAAGGTAGCTTTATCAGCTAGTTGTCTTGATACAACATCCTGTTTGAGCCTTTCCACATCAACCACTACAAATTGAGTAAAGGCAGAATGTTGCACTTCTACTTTGCTCTCAGGTTACATCTGTGTGCATTGAGCACATGAGGCGAGCAGGTCAGGTGGCTCTCTGGGTGTGTTTGGAGTAGAAACTCCTATCATTTAAAAGGCAAGCCTAAGCCATCTTTGATGATCTGTTATTAATGGCAAAGAATGCTTCAACTTTTACATTCCTCATTCTCACGCATACAAATGCAGCTGCTAATTTCAAAACAAGCCCTGCAGCTAAACCATCTCAGCTCTCTACTTGTCTGTCAAGTTCACCGAGAGGTTAGGGGCCACTTTCACAAACAGGGATGTTTTATTCCCAGTGGAGATCGTTGCAAGCAACCTTTCAGTTTAGGATTTAGTATAGCTCATGTCCACGTGGTTCTTGAACAATAGCAATAGTTTGTACATCATATGTGATGCAGGCCAAAATACTACTTATGAAGACATCATTCAGTACCACACAAAATAATCCATTAGATTATTTAGTTAGAACAGCTTTTACATTTTATTCCACCCAGTACAGTGCAGACATTCATTTTAAAATGAGCTGTAACATCCTGTACTTCTGTCTGTGGCTTTTGACCATTCTATTGTAATTTGATGTATCAAGCAGAACTAAATTGTCAGTTAACATATTTTATCAATGAATGGAGTTTCATATAAAGCAAATAATTGGGGCAAGAAGCAACATAGAAACATCTAATGCTGAAAGAAGAATACAGAAATAATGCAGGTTTGACCATGACTGAATCCCACATGTACAAGTGTATATAAGAAAATCAAATAAAAAATAGTAATTCTGTACAAGTCACTTCTGTTAGAGGCGATGCTGTCTAGTTCAACACTAACACAGCAGAGGACAGCTCTGTGTGGGACCAGAGTACCTTTCTGATACAAAGGTTATAGTATAATCAGAATAGAAAAGCTACTACTTGGTCTTTTAACAAGCAATATTTACCATGCACTAGTAAGGTGCATATTAAGAAATTACATTTACTTACATAGTCAGCATTTTATGCACTGCCTGTTATTTTTACTATTCAAAACAAAACTGTGACTCAATCCAACTAGACAGGTGTTTGCCAATTAAATACACTAGATATTGCATTATGAAAGACAATATGCCTGAGACAGAGCGTACTGTGGGATATCTGTCAATGTTTACTTCTCATAAATAGATAATTCACTTTGTAAATATACGTCATCAGACTATTGATAATATCTATAATATCTTTCTTATAACATTTACATGTGTAACTTATAACAAAAATTTTGATTATTTCCTTTAATTGTTCATAACTTATAATTACATTTTAAACCATGTTCTAAGGAATTAAAAAAACAATTTCACCTTTTACCTTTCAGGTTGTAAAAGTGATTAAATTGAAACAGCAAAAAAACCCTGACACCTATCGTGTTTCATCAGGTGAAACAGCGGGCAGTCGAGGATAAAAGAGATAATACACCACGATAAAACACCCTGCAGTTCAGCAGCACCACTTGACAAGTGATCAAAGGCTTGTCTGTCTGCCTCTGCTTTACATCCAGCTGTACGAAATGTCACAGTATTAGCACTGTCCCATGTTACATGTATTGGGGTTCACAGAAACACATTAAATATACTTATGCGATATATTCCAGGAGAGAACGATGACCACCTGTTCTAAAACTGGGCAGTCTGGAAACCGTCAAGAATTTCGACAATTTAAAGGAAAATTTAGACTTTTCAACCCAGTCAGTGTCTTTAGATCAGATGTTTCTATATGGGGATGGAAACAATGGTTGGTAGTTCTCCAATAGGAGGTGGATTATACTTCTCCACCCTCATCAGCCGCCGCATAATGTCGTCCCGATCGCGAGGCCATCCATAAACATGTGTGTTCTGAAGCCAGTTAGGGACGTGACACTGTGAGTGGGGGACACAGACAGAGAGAGAGCAAGAAAGAATGAGAGCGCATAAAACATGAACAGTGCATAAAATAAAAGTTTCACTATTTGGCCAGTAATGTTGTCAATATCAGACAGAACAAGGAGAGCATGCAGGACAACATGAGACAGTTGAGGTTTGGGAGTTATTATACCATATATTATAAAAATGTGTAGTGTTTTGTTGCCATGTGTACGGCAAATTACAACATTACAACTCTGACACAGGTCTGCTCACCACCCCCCACACCAGGTGGCAGACTCTCGGGGACAGAGCCTTCAGAGTGACTGCCCCCACCTTCTGGAAGTCACTCCCTGTGGAGATCCGCAATGCTGGGTCCATTGAAGTTTTTGAACAGCGGCTGAAGACCTTCCTCTCCAGCCAGACCTTTGGACCCAGCTGCTGAATTGAGGCCCTCTCCTTTTTTGTCTTTTTGTCCTTTGTTTGTCTTATTGTCTTCCTGCCTTTTAGTCTAGTTGTTATTTTTCTCATTTTATCTAGTTCTTCTCTCTTCTATTGTTAAGTGCCTTGGGTACCTTGAAAGGCGCTCTTAAATGAAAGCTAAGCTTACTCTCTACTCAAGCACTGGATGCATACAGGTTTTATTAAACGTATTTACAATAAGCATTCCATATTGCATATTTCCACAGCTGTAATTATAAGCCACTAAGTACAATGCAGATAACAAAAATAGATACAGATGCAGCACATTAATTAAATATCTGTTTATCATGAAGTACAGAACATTTATTGTTTGTGTGCTCACCCAGAGATTTAGCTTCTGTGCAATTATGACCAGATAATATTATATGTGATAGCGGTTTAATTTGTTCCCATAATATGTGTGGGTCCACCCTTGACTTATGACACAGTACAAATAATGCATGAACTAACCTTGACTGAAGACTCAAAGTGTAGCCCACAGAAAAGTGTAAAGAAGTATCATCATATAGCAATATTTTGCAATGCAGCCAGTTATTCATTGACTAACCCATTAGATTTGATGCAATTCTTTTTCCCCATGTGACTTCAGGAGACCCACATACGATGGAGAAATCAGATGAGCCTTACCTTTAACCTTTGGAATGTTGCTTTCATTATCCCTCCACCCACACTCGTAATTGACAAATGACATCTGTAATTACTGAATGATTTTTATGCTTTAAAATCCTATCAACAATCCTCTCCCTTTACAGATCCCTTGTTTCCTCATGTAATGAGTCTTAAATTGTTTTGTTTTTGTTTTCTTTATGAGAACTATTATGGCAACACAGTCAATGATTGCCCTCAGGGCCACTGGGTTGATGCTACATACCTGCCATGCTGGCACAGTCCATGGAAGGTCAAAGAGTTTGCCCTCTTGTTACCGCTGGGGGCCACCCTCTAGTAATACACTTTGAGTAGGCTGTGCTGTAATCCATAAAACCATAAAACTCAGCTGCTAGAACTTGTCCTAACTGGTTGGTAAGACTGGGCTGCTGCCAAGGTTACATTACATTTTACATTACATTCATTTAGCAGACGCTTTTATCCAAAGCAACTTACAAAGGTGATAGTTGACACTATGTGGAGATCGAACCCACAACCCTGAGAGTCCCACGCTCTTTGTCTACACTGCCACTGAATTGGGATGGTGATGGAAAGTAGCATTCAGCACATTCAAGCTGTTTCTTCTAACATTTTTCTATGTGACAATAACGATAACTTCACCTACCTTGACCATAAGCAGTATGAAAACCACCTTTTCTTAATGATTCATTACGCAATATCTAGGGTCTGTTTGGCATCTGGACATGTTACTACATGTTATAAAAATCAATGTTTTGTTAATTTGTGACCTTTTTTATGAATAAATTATCAATCAAGAAATCATTAATGAAATAATCTAGCTGTTGTAAAGAGTACTGTGCTATGCCTTTATAATGCCAGTTGACATAAGGTATATAATGTTGCTGTTGTGGAACACCACTGCCCCCGACTGGCCTGAATGTAATTTACTGACATTGGCAAGTCATTACATTTATGTTATTTTGGCCTAACAGATCTAAAGTGTTCAAAAATGATTTGATCGAGTACGGAAAATTGTACTACTGTATTCTCACTCTGTGCTGTATGTTACTCATATGGTATATTTAGGTACAATAGGTGGTGTTGAGTGTTGTGCTGCTCATGACCCACCTGCTATAATAGGGACATTCCCAATGAGGAAATAATCATCAACAATCCAGTAATTCACATCTCTCAGTGGTTACTAAAGGGATAATAATAATGGGGTAAAACCAGTGTTATTCAGATAAACTGTACATAATCACATGAATCATATAGTTATTTTAATTGGGATTATGCTTTAATATGATCAAAGAAAAATAGTTGCACTTTACTATCATATGTCATGTCATAAGTGTTTATATGTCATTTTGTCTGTAATTTCAAGTTTTAGTAGTGATCATGCAGTGACCTCTTATGAGCTCCTTTACTTTCCACTGAGGGGAGCTGCTGTGACGCTGTTGTGAAGATCCAGCAGCTGGGGACGGATAAGGATAAGGCGCTCTGATTTCAAACCATAGTTTAAATATGATAATTCATCTGTTAATCTGTTAGATCTGTTAATTCATTGAGTGACTCTTTCTGGAGCTACTCCATGTGTAATGATATAATAATATAATGACTTTGTAGGCATACAAGAGTTCTCTAGAGAACATGTCAACCCTTGTAAGATCAAGGTGTTCACACAGGCAGTCTGCTGCTCAGGGAGATGTCAAATATGAAATACATTTTAAGGTGTGGAGAGATGTTCCTGAGGCAGCGAGACCTAAAACAATTTCTTAGATGTTTTTCTCATGAAAACAGTTTGGGGACGATAAAGACAAACAAATGGATCAGGCTTGCACAGTGTTGACAAAATGAGAGTTTTTATGCAGTAGGCTAGCACATAGACGTAAAGCTTTAAACGTATTACAAATTTAACCATGTGACTTTTGATAAATCAGACATACAGTAGGCTAGATACGTTCTCTCCAGACCTACAGTAATACTATATTGTCAGATAAGCTCAGTTACATTTGACAATCACACAGTAGATAGTAAATGATCCTTCTATACTTCTTTGCAAGTGTTCACACTTTCTCTTCTGTTTACATGTTCATTTGTTTCCTTCTACCAATTACATTGCAGATATGACTCATAATGAAAACTATGTATTGATTATGAACCAATCAGATTACATTATTATCATTATGTATCATGGTCAAAGTAACAAAAATGGCCAGAGACTCGATACAGGATTGTCAAAAATGTCTTGAGGTGCTCCTGCTATGTGATCCAGCAGACTGCATCAAGGTTGCCTATTACTGCCTATGTATCTGATATGAAATGCCCCTCTCCCCACCTCGCCTCCCGCCTGGGGTGTGTTGAAGGTTCACCAACGCTGACACTTGGCCGGCCTCAGTGAAGATTGATTGGTTCATAAGTCCTCCACACAGGCTGATGGTCAGTCGTTCTTCTTATCACACAACATGAGGGATGAAATATGAAGTGGTATCATGCATTATTACAGAGGTGTTTTCTTTCATCTCTATGAGAAGAAAAAATTCTGATTTCTTTTCTATGGTGAAGGGTTTTTTAGTATAGGCTTGGTGATTTATATATTGTATTTCTTTCTTTTGTTTTTTGTTATTTTTGTTAGTCCCCATTGAGAAACTCTGGAATTAGCTGAACCTGAATAGTGAAAATAAGATTGATTGGGACATGAGACATCATTGCTTCTTGTAGTTGACCATCTGTTGGTGTCCAATAGATCCTCAGTAGTGAAGCATGGTCTGAGGAGGCAAAGTCAGAATTTTCTCATGTCAGTTTTTCAGCATTCAACATTTGAACAGGTGAGGTTGTATAGTAGGTCAAATAGATCTGCTGTCTTGACTAACTTACATCACTGATCCAGTTGATGAAGGCGGAGGTGCGGGTGAAGACGGTGGGCTTCTTCACCTCATTGCAGGCACGAGAGGAAACAAAGCTGGTTACACCCTGGACATACCACTTACCATCCTGTCCTATACAGTTCAAAGGACCTCCAGAGTCCCCCTGACAGAGAGAGAGAGATAAAGAGCGAGAGAGAGAGAGAGAGAGCGAGAGAGAGCAGTAAATACTTGTCCTTATTCATGACAGGTACAAATTGTTTTGGTGTCTCACACACATTGCAGCCAGACACGATGTCTCCTCCAGCGCAGATCATAGTGTTCTTCACATTGACGCCCCACCAGTCACTGCGACTGCACACACTGTATTCCACCACCGGCAGCAAGGCTTGCTGCAGCTTATCAGGCATGGGGCCATGGGCTGGGACACAGTCAATCAGTCACACATAAATACAGTATATGCTGTGTGTAGCAGGCAGATTGTACAACGTGTTCACATTCGGTTGATGTCTATTGATTTTACTATGTTGGACTGCATTAGGCAACATGCAGCTTTGATAGACATTTTATTACTGTAGTCAAACATGAACGGCAAATGGCAGCATGGGTTAGTAAGGGTTCACATGTCCACAAGTCACAATCCTACTCATTGTCCATACAAATACATTTGTACGTAGTGGCCATATAACAACACTCAGTGG
This sequence comes from Gephyroberyx darwinii, assembly GCA_900660455.1. Taxonomy (NCBI): domain Eukaryota; kingdom Metazoa; phylum Chordata; class Actinopteri; order Trachichthyiformes; family Trachichthyidae; genus Gephyroberyx; species Gephyroberyx darwinii. Next base: position 29,437 of record CABFOQ010022800.1, read on the forward strand.
AATTAAAGGAAGATAGAATCAGTCGCAGTGACATTACTGTAAAGGTTTCCCCAGCCTGAGATGTAGCATGGTGCCCCATGGGCAGGGATCTCTCCGGCCTCCGGAAGACAAGCCAGGCCAACGTTGTCATTCATAACGGGGCTCTTGTCCAGTTTCAGCAGGGCAAGATCGTTGCTGTGAGAATATCATTTATATAGACAATAGTTTTTCTAAGATATTCACTGATATCTGAGCTACAGATGCACCTCTATGTGTTCTCTGTGTTGTGCATGTTGCTGAGGTGTAACTAATCGACCAATTAGAGGACCACTCACCCATCACCCACATGGTCAATGTCCCAGTTGGGGTGGACAACAATGCGCAGCAAATCTCTGATTTGTTCAGTACCCTCCTGCTGGCTCATGTCATGTTCTCCCAAGACCACACGGTACACATTTCCCGGCCTGTAAACAAAAAGTTGCTCAATTTCTCTCTGGATACCATTTACATGTCAACGCTGTTTCAGCCTGACAGCACAACACTGATGCTGGGTCACTCTCATTGACCTCTCTGTGGTCAGTGCCCATTAACCTCCCGACTGTTATCCTGAGCCCTGAGTGACCGCGGACCGGACAGTATCTGAATGTTAGTCACCAGATGCAGTGGCCGGCAGTCAGGACCCAGCGAGGGCCAATCAGAGTTCCTCCACAGGTGTGATGGAAACGGCTGCCATGTTTCACCTGCAGGGAAATCTGAAAAATAATTACAGTTATTGTGAGTAAATGAGAAATACTTTTAACTCAATATGATTACTTTCAGGGGTTCATTAAAAAAAAATGGTTCACCTGCCAAGGCCAGCTGTGGGGGAGCGCATCCTCTCCATTCACCACCTTATTTGTATTAGGCTTGAAAGTGGGGGTACCACATCCATGAGCTGAAAACATACAACAATAAAGGATGCCATAGTGCATGTAGATTTTGATTTGCGAGTATATACTAGAGCTTATTGTCTACAATTGATTTACTATTAATTGCAATACCTGAACCCTGTATTTTAGTACCATTATGTTACGTCTTTGTTCAGTTTGGATTCTCAAACCAAGGCCTGCTACTCACCATATGCTGCCAGAAGCAGCAATAAGGCCGGTCTCTGCAGCATGACAGTCCGTACAGTAGATCTACTGTCTGTCCCTCAGAGTTCAGCTCTCTTATACCTCCTCAGTCGGTCTGTCACCCCAAACACTGATTACATAGACCCTATGGAACTCTGTTATCAGCATCCACTGCCAATATTAGCTGGGAAGAACTTCCTGTTCCACAGATGCACCACATGCATTAGTTGGTCCACTGGGCTGTAACTGCCAGGACTCTGAACTGATGTTGGCATGGTGAGAAAGGATAGACGGAGAGCAAGGGACAAACTCCCCTGTGATCCACTAGAGGTTTCTAATGTGCATGTACTTGTGTACCTATCTAGTGTCTCTGGGCTCTGGGCTGTGATATCCTGGTCCCATTTGTGTTTGCATAGATGACTTTCTACCACACTATTTTGCATCCCCAAATGAACTCACTCTAAACGTTTACAATGGGGATGCAGAATGCTAGCTGGAAAATGGGAGCTGAGACATCCAGTGAAAGCAACTAGTACTCTTACTGTGCTGAGCAGTTCATTTTTAGGATGTAGTGACACCACACTGTAGTGACACAAATGTCTTATTTTAAAGATCACATATTAGTCAGTTTTCATGAATGTAATTTCTAATGTCTCAGGACAGGAATTATATGCTTTGTGATGTTTTCAAAGAAATGTAATTACATTTTTAATGTAGTATTTTTTGAATGAATTCTGCTTGGTAGACAATACTGGCTAGTTCAAATCATGCAAAGATGCTGG
>CABFOQ010022800.1:34475-58096 GCA_900660455.1 Gephyroberyx darwinii
GTTATCTCTTTTTGTGAATCATGACTCAACGTGGATGTGTCGTACGCCCATGCCCTCCAGAAGACCACATGAGGGGGTGCAATCGCACCACAGGGGATACCAGGAATTACAAAAACTCCCATTTCCCGCTTCATGCCTGCCCCGATAAGAACACAAACTGTTACACACACACACACACACACACACACACACACACACACACACACTCTCTCCCTCATCATCTTTTTTCTTTTCTCTGTCTGACAATCCATCCTCTGCACCTTGGACCTTCTCCCTGCATGTCCCCCACTGGGCAATTCAGTTTTTACTGGTAATTGACTCCATTTGGGCACCTTGAGGCTCCTGTAGCGACACTTTTCAGTTTGATTCATTGCCAGCACCCCTCCCTCACCCCACTCACCTCCTCCCCCTCCCCTCCCTGGTCCTCTGCTCATTGGGTCCCTAACTGAAACCTTGTTGGACAAATTAAAAACAGTTTAGTCTGCTGCACTGGCTTGGATCATGAGCCCATAAACACAAAATACTTTGGTCATTTAAGACAGAGGCCCTATGATTATCTCTGCTCCTTCAACTCACAAATCAAATGTGGGTTCAGCTCCGGGCCCTGACATGTTAGAGGGGTTTTATTGTGTACCAAGGAGGAGAGTGAAAACGAGAAGCCTACTGTCCCTCATGCAAGCTATCAATTCTAGCAAAACGAGGCGGCATCTCAGCACATGGGAAGCAGGCAGAGGTATGCACTTGATGAAGGGAGCTGATTTGATTAACTGTGATGGAGTTTGATTCTGTTATAGTGTATAAATAGAAAGGGGCTGCAAGGCAATTTGACATCGCAACAGTCAAAACTGTAGTGACAGATGGAAATGAATTTTGTTCATGTGTGAGATTTAAGAGAACATTTTTTGACGCTAACCTTTCTGTGGGTTCTGCTGGTGCCACCTGGTTATTGTGAGAATAAATTGAACAGAACAGATCCATAATTCAGGGTCCATGACATCAAAAGGAAATCAACGTAATAAGGCTTAAATGCTAACTTTCTGATGGCTAATGACCCTAAAATTAACTGTCGGGTTAAATTAGGAAGCTCTGTGCATAACACTAACCTATCCAAGATTAACTGAAATATGCTACTGAATCTTACTTTCAAAGGGATGCTCTGAGAGAAATTCGGAGACATCGACAGAAGGATAGTGACAGAGAAACACCAGACAGAGAAAACTGAGAGACCCTCTCCTTCCTTGTTCCTTTCCCACAGTGGCTTGAGTTACTTGTCTGTGACTGATGGACAATAACAGTGAAACCCTCCCAACACATCACCCTTCCATATTTCATATTACACTACTCTGTTATTTCTTGTCATCTTGGTGCTCTCTTTGTTCTTTATTTTTTCAAGATGTGGAATTCTGTTATTAGACTTTAAATGATATATTAAAACACTGGAGATTTTTTTGACACTTCAGACAATGTGTCAAGTGTCCTAAATTCTCAACATACACATTTTAGCTTGTTTTTTTTTTCAAGTCATGTCAAATAGTTTTCCCATGCTAAGAAAGTACAAGGAGGAAACTTGTTCATATGTTGTATCCTCCTGAAATAATGATATGATATGAAATGATATCCAAGTGAAATACATAAAAAGCTGCAACCTTCTGTGTCACTGAATGCGTGCATGCATGCACACACATGCATATATTTACTTGCATGTGTGTTTGTGTAAATGTTCCATCTCTGTTCATGGTGTAAGCATGGCACCTGAGAAGAACCAGCATTTGAGGGTAAATGTGTATGATTTTATTACATACAGTGATATTTCACAATCGGTGCAAGATTTGTGTGTGCATGTATGTTTGTGTGGTTATATATTTACTGGCCTAAACAGATGCAGTTTAATCATGGCAAGAGGCTCTTTTTCGGGATATTTGTGCTTTTCTGCACATGTTGGGTTCATAATGGGGCCATTGAACAGCTTCAGCTCACCTCACACTCACACTGACACCTGCAACACCCCTGCAAATTGGCAGGCAGTGCTGGTTTAATATACTGCACCGCGAAGAGTTCATAAATCTCTAGCAACCATACTAATACTGCAGCTTTAAGGCCACTCAAGAGGGCCAGGTTCGATACACAGTGCATGATTCATTTATTTTTTTCCCCAATGTCACCATGACACCTCAACAACACAAAATCCTGTCTAAATATACTAACATAATATATTAATGGCGCAAAACTTTTAGCCATTCTAGACAAAAATATATCAATTTAATGTATACGTCTATACATTTTCTTGGTTGTAAAACGAAAACACTTTGTTCACCACAAAGTAAAGGTATGTAACTCTAGATGACCTTGCAGTCGCATGCCCAGCGGCACCAACGTGTTAATGAAAGTGACACGTACTCAGCTCAACCTGAAACCTGAGTCTTAAACAAATAAAATACAAATCACTGCCCTGATGTGTCCAACACCACGTTCACAGTGCCCGTTCTCACAGCAGACATGTGAGAAAGCAGTTCCCCCGTCCTTGCAGGTAAATACACCTGCGTATTTATAATTTTATGTAAACGTTATATAAATGTTGTCACAAATCCGTTGACATAAAGTTGGAGCGTGCTGACTGTTGGTGCCTCCTGAAGTTTAGAGCGATACACAAAGAGCTCTCTGTGTTACATGTAAGCATTTACACATGCTCTCACACTTGGACATTATGCACTCAAACACCAGCGAGATTCCAACACACACATACAATTAAAAGGTTCGTTTTGTGCCACCCATACATGCTGCTGGTAGTCTTTGCAAAATCATTTGCACATTCATTGGCTACATTAGGTATACAAACTATTTTTATAACATCTTGTTCTTTTAATTCCTCCTATAAAGGTTTAAATATTTCCTGATGCATCTCATGTTTCCCAGGTGGATTTTTCTTTCTATTCTTTTACAGGAATAGTGTCTGTGCTTCAGGGGTCAGCTGTGGCGCTGAGCATGCCGGCTTTCCAAACACAAGCTGAGTGTGTGTGTTAGGGCCCATGTGCTAATGATTTCACCACTCTCCTCTGTGTATGCTGGGATGACAGGGGCTGAGGTTTGGACCGCCTGGTGCCGGCACCACCACTGTCAACGGGGGACCCAAAGCAGTGATTGGTTATGAAGGAAGTCCGTGTTGATAAAAAGCATGCATGCTGGCTGCTGATTGGCTGGTGTCCTTGCAGAGGTCCTACACTAAACAGCCTGCCACATTCGCCTCAGACACAGGAAAGGTTATCTAGAGGACAACTCTATAAGGGTTTGCATCGGGGGGGGGAAAAAAATCAGCTTGTTGGAATTTTAAACTTTCATAATTGTCTGAAAATGTGCATTGTAATATGTCATTTTGATAAACAATGAAGATAGAGATGACATACTGGCAGACCTATTACTCTTCTAAAGGATACACATTCCCATATTCCCCTTGTCCTGTATTTCTAGTATCCCTGCACAATAAGATGTGGCTGTCAGTTTTCCTGAACAACTAATGAGAGCAGGTGCAGATTCCCTCTTGGACCTCTGGAGTCCAGGATGTTGTTGTCTGTCTAACTGCCCCTCTGTCTGTCTGGCTCATCCAGACAAGGTTTCACACAGGACCCGTTGTGGCCATTTGTCTCTTTGTGTTCAGGGAACCCTTTTAGACAGATTCCTCTGGGGTTATGTAAGTCTCTGGGTGTGAGGAAAGGAGATTGCAAATCTCTCAAATCCCAGTGGATGAGCCTGGAGTCATTTGATTAGGGAATGTTACGCTGTTGTTCTGTAACAGGAGGAATGTTATGGCAGGATCAATGTGCTAAGCAGATGTTCCATATTATGAGTAGTATCAATCACTCCTTAACCAGCCAAGGAAAAAGGTGTGAACAGCAAATTCCACCAAAATATTGGATGGACAATGATAGCTATTGCTTTTCATACTATTATCCAAGCACAGACACACATCTGCCATAGTAAGCTAATATTCACTGTACAGGACAATGGTGCAGCTCACACCATTTGCCTTACACTTCGATCTACACGACTCTAAACATACTCTGCTTCCTAGGGATATAACCGGTAAGGCTGAAGTCCTGAATGTTTTTTTAAAGTTGTTCCAGAGGAGGGCACTGTCTCAAAAGGCATAAGAATGCTTCACAATACCATTTTTTTCACTGTTATATGTTATAGCTGTTTGAGTTATATTTCTAGGTTCATAAAGTGATGCATCTAACACAATGATAAGGGTCGTATTTATTTAAGCCTACTCTGGAGAATGGACAGAACAGGAATACAATTGAAACTTGATAACAGTGAGCTGGTGAGACTATATTTTGTTTTATGAGTTTCTGACTGTGCAATAATTTGTGGATGAGTTGCTGTAATTCCATCTCTCCGTGAGAGAGATCCAATATGCAAAGACATAAATAATAAGCCTCCAAAATGTCCCTTTGTTTTATAACACAGCTCGCCTTATTCTGCTACAGAGCAAACACTGAGCTCGCAGGTCCTAATTTGTGATGTCTATGGGGACATTTGAGCAATGAATCATATAGTGATCATTTATGAGGCCGGAGGAAAGACTTTTTTGTTTTGTTTTTCATTTTTATGGCATCTGGAATAGGAGAGGGACCAAGGAGGCCTGACCTCATCACAGTTAGTAGCTCCTGTGTTCTTGTGGCTCACAGTTTCTGTTTTATTGTCCGTCTGTTCTTGGTTTTGGGTTAAACCCGCTGCACTCTCACACCACTGTTCTGAGATCATATTTGGATGTTGGAGTAATTATCCTCTTGAGCAATGTGTTGAGGATGTAATTAGGTGTTTGCTTTCACATCAATAGTATTTAATCCATTTCTACATCATTCTGTTTAGTGCTGATGCATGTTTCCAACATCAGAAACAGCAGACACTAAAGTCACCCTGTCTCCATTTGTTAGTGACCATCAGGTTGTTGTTACAGTGTGAAGGGCTGCAGCAATATTAATACAGTCCCCAATAGATGGCAGTAGTGGGTAACTCTGAAAAAAGGGTTCTGATAAAAAGCACTGCGGTGGATATTTGAATCTGTTCATTTAATGACCTATCAAGGGGAGAAGGGTTTCAGATGTGTTGTTTTATGAAGGAGGTACTTTTTTTGTTGTTTCCAGGTGTTGCGATGAGTTATAAATTGATGATCATATGCAGTGAAATATGGTCCTCCGGTGTATAAGGCATGAGAACCAAGAAACCTACTCGCTTTAATAATTCCAGAGTATAGTAGCTACATTCAAGGTGATGACAGAGTGGGCTGTGAGTCTGTATAGCTTGTGACCGCATTGTAACCCTTCTCCTCCAAACGGTCACCTTGGATGTTTGCTTCAGAAGGGGTGTGTGTGTGTATGTGTGTGTGTGTGTGTAAGCATAGCAGGCTTAAGTCCATGATGATGGGAATGCAAGACATTGTTGTGCAGCACAGAAACCGAACAGGGTTACTGCTCTACAGCCATTCTTTCTATTCTTTCTGTATTTCTTATGATGGTAGGGTGTCTTACAGAATCAGCAAAAAACTCCCCTTGATGAAATAGTAAATCAGTTGTTTTATGCCTCTGTGTTTAGAATGAACATTAGCGTTACATAATATCTCATGTGAAAGGCTCCTGTACCACAAATGAATTTGTTATTTGAGAAATCATTGTTTTGATTCGCAGAACTTTGATCATTCAACAGCGCTCACACTTTTTGCACCTGTGTGTGTTTAGATGAAGAACACTAACTAGAGACGGATGTTTTCATAAGTTAATGATTTCCTCTGTGAATGAAAACATGCAGCCAGGAAAAGTGAATTCTTCATACCTGTTACCATGCCTATGCCTCTCAAAGTTTAACTCTGTTCAGGGTAAAGGATTCATGTTCTTCCAATTTTCTTTAAAAGCAGCAAATCCAATTGATGCTGTTCCTAAGTAAGATAAAAGAGCCGTCGTTTTGGACTGATGTCACGTCCAAGTAATGAAATTGTCTCAGTGGGAGATCTGGTAAAAGTTTAACACAGATGAAATTTATAAACAATATATGTGGACGCAAAGATGTTACTTTAGATGAGGAAACAACATATAAAAAGCAAAGTTTTTAAATATCCTCCTGCTAGATGAAGTTTTCTTTCAAGAAGTTTTCAGGATGTCGGTCACGGGATAAATCAAACATCTTCTGAAAAAATCTTCTGAGCTATAACGTCCACTGAACCCCTCTCTATTATCCTATTCCCCCTGTTAACTTTTAGCCATTCAAATACTGTTTGCACAGTGTATGTGTGCGTGTGTGTGTGTGTGTGTGTGTGTGTGTGTATGTGTGTGTGTGTGTGTAACCCATACCTAAATTGTAGAGAGGATTGTTTCCAAGAGGTCATAATGAAACACAGATCATTTCATCGCAATGTAAACTAATAAAGCGGGACAAACAACAGCTCACGAACATAATCAAACCTGACGACAAGTGACAGGCGAGCATTAGCTGCATTTCACAAAATTAACATTTTACTCCCTGGCAGGGCTAAAAGTCACATTTGAAAGGGCTGTGAGTTCTTCATGGAAGCGATTATGTGGCTGGCCCGTGGCCCTGTGAAGACCCTGACAGAGACACAAGGTCAGGGGTCAACCAGACCATTAGCAGCCTCATTAAAGGGCTTCGCTTCACATTTCCATGCAGGAGACAGACCACTACCAGAGCTGGAGCTGAAACAAGGACAAGATTAGGGGCCTCGAAGCCATCAGTACCATTGTGCAGCAATACACTGTGATATTTGTGTGTGTGTTTGTGTGTGTATGCGTGTGTGTGTGTGTGTTTCTTTAAGAACATTAGCCACTTATAGTGCTTTCTTCCCACTTCATTAGAGAAGTATCTCTGCAGAGAGAGAGCTTTGCGTGGCAGCTGAATACACCCCAGACTGAAAGTCATCATAATCCAGTTGATCTCTGAGATGTTTGGTCTCGCTTTAGCAAGCTTGATTTCTTTGATAACCCAGTTAGTGTCTTACTCTTCGAAGGATGTGGGGGCTTAGATGTGTAACAGTATACTGTCATGAAGTAATCTTAGGAAAGAACACTATAAAACGGTTGGTTTAAATAGTTCAGGCTTAAGTTACACTTACAGCTAACAATAGTGCCACTCGGATCATACGATCCTCTTGATCTCTTGGGCTCTCCTGATAATTCATCCAAAATGAGAGGCAGTATTGGCCATCACAGGGGTGTCTGTTGTCTTGGTAGTGTTGGTGTAGATTGGAAAGCTAGGAACCCTGTTCAATAATCATGGGCTGATGGGGGATGGTATGCTGAGAGGAATTTTACATGCCTCACTTGTCCACTATTCCTTGTGTATTGTCACACTTCTGAACATGCACAAACACACGCACACGCACACCACACATGCACATGCACACACACGCGCGCACACACACACACACACACATACACACACAAAGCCCGTGGAATAGTTTGTGACTGTAATGGCCGTTCCTTTGGGGGCACTTTTAATTGTTTGGTCATCGTCTCCATGCTCAGTGTGTCACAGTCAATAAAGCCACATTAGAGGAGACAGGAGGTGAGGGGTGAGGGGGCAAACACAGGGGGTTAGGACCTCAGCGTGGAGACAATATAAAACGTCTAAACCCTCCCAGAGTGGCATTCTACTTGCTATCAGAGGCCCATTGTGAGACCAATGACTCATTCTTACTCGGGGAATAACTTAAAAAGGTCCCAGGGATTCCACAAACTCAGGACAAACAGCTTGGATCTGCTTCAGTTGGTGTGTGTATGTGTGTGTTTGTGTTGTGCATGTTCAAAAGTGTGATCGCCTGCGTAAGTCCTTGTATTGGCACACAAACCTGAGAAATGAGAACAGGGTAACCTAAAGCCCATGAATCGTATCCTTAATTCGGCCAATGAAATCCTGAGATAATTCTTGATCAGATATCATTTACCTCTAGCAAACCATATAATTTTTGGTAACCTTTGCTAATGCTTAAAAAATAACATGGAGCCTCTCAAGCAGAAAATAAACCAAGCAGAGAGTTAATTTGGCTCATATGTTGGAGCGAAGGGCTTTTACATGCATGGCTGCAGTTCTTTATTTGATGTAACTTGCTTTTAAGCTGCTGTCAGTGATAGCCATAACATGTCACCAGAACTTGAGAATTGTGTGATGGTGACTGCGATAACCCCGTGCTATGGCTGAGCCTCGGAGACTCCCGGAGATCCCCAGTCTTAACTGTCACCCTCAGCATCTGCAGACCACCAAGCTAGCCCTACTGACCTCTCTGTGACCTGCTCCACCTCACTGTCATGAACTCTGCTCACCACACAGCCAGCTATCTGTCTAATGTGTGCTCGTCGGTCAGTCTACAATAAAGTTTATACAATTCACATGTATGGTTGTGTGTTTTGTTTCTATCTTGTATTCTGTCACTGTTTAGTATGTTATTGTTGCTTTTTCTTTAAGATAATGTTATGTTCTGTAATTCTATATATATGTAAGCCTGGGTGAACAAACACTTGAAACTGGCACAGGAAGAGAAGGTATATGACTGTGAGTCTTGGTGAAATCAAGGAGTCTTGGTGAAATCAGTGACACAATAAAACATACCAGCAAACTTTGAATTCCTATAATAGGGCCTCTTTAGATAAGAGAGAACTCTGGTTCCAGTGGTACACAGCAGAACATTTCTGGGAAGCTGTTGACATTAATAGCCTATATGTCACTCATGGTGTCAAAGGTGTCACTCGTGCTTGCAAGGACTTGCACTTCCTCTTGGGGTGAGTCTCTTCCCAGTCTCAAACCTCGAGTCAAAGTTCAGTTTAACTCTGACAGCTGCGTGCTCCTGGTAACATGGCAGGATGGTAGCACCACACCATGGCCCTGACTGTCCCAAATAACCTAGGTAGTTAGCTTGCTGGCTCAAGTGTTACATTGTGCATCAAATTACATGTACTTTTATTTGCAATTTTCTTCTAGCCATGTCCCTGTAACACTATTTTTAAACAAAACGAGTAATTTACCATTACCATTACAAGCCAGTGCTCCATTGCGACACAGTGGATCCAATTGTATATTGAAACCACAGACCTGGGATGGTCATACCAATTCTAATCAGTACCCTTGAATGGTCATTTGACTGGTCCACCTCAGGATGGCTGCCACAGAATGTTTGATGATGTTGTCATGGATATCAGCATCGGTTCAGTGCAAGAGACTAACAGAACATCATGTGTTACTATGACATCATCTAGCTGAGCATCCTGATGGCAGCCATGCTGAACATTCCAACTGCTGATGCTCTGTCCACAATGCTCGTTTCCATGACTACAACATGCATCAACATTCTATGGCATCTTGAAGAAAAGACCAAAAGTGATGAAGTGGTCGTTCTATTGATTCTATTTCTATGACCAAGACACTGATCAATGAACTTAAGGAATCTCCAGTGTTCTATTGGCTTTGCCTTTGTGATAATCAGGCAGAGTTAAAACTCTTTCATTTCTTTACAGTATTATTATATATGCTGCAGTCAGTCTTTAAAAAGCCCAGACAATACATTTCATTGAGAATGAATGTCCTCAATCCATACATCACATATGCAAAAAAGCCAGCAGTTGGACAACAGTGTTTCAACATGATCCTGTATCTGCAGTACCTCTACAGTACCTTATATTTTTAATCAATTAAGCATCTGGCATGCATGTAAGTGAAATGCTGTTTAGTGAGTTGTAGTTTTAGTTATGTTCTACGTTGTGGAGCCTAGCCAACATTCAGCTACTAATATTTGGCTACGGTGCTATTGTCTACTACAAAAACTTGTACTAGTCTTGTACTAAAGTTGAAAACTCTGCTGTGCTTGGACATGCTCTGAGAGGTTGATGCTTTTCAAATTCAGTTACACCAGCAGGATGTGTGATGGGGTGTATATGGGAGAAGCATAAGTGAAGCATAAGGCATAAGTGAACCACATAATGTACCAAAAATGTTCTACATCTCAACTACCCACTTCTTCATGGAGGTTATTCATGCAGGGGTGGGAGTGGCAACAGGGTATAAAAAACACAGAACAGATTGTTGGAATGCACTGGTAACCCTCCCAGCTCTATATGCCTGTGGACAAGTCCCTGTTGGACACATAACTCAGATGTGGGCTTGAACATACTCCTTACTCCATATAAATCTTAGTCATTTTATGAGCCCCTGGCTTACTAAAGCTGTCCTGTTCTCCAAGACGGCCAAATCAGGTCTCCCTTGGGAAGGTCACACATCTTGTCTTCCTCTGGGACATCAAAAGTCTCTTTGGATGTAAAAACCACAAAACCAAAACATTGCAGTCACACACATTCCCCCCCTTACATTGTTTACCTCTGTGATGACCACTGTACTTCAAAACACTGAATGTCTTAAATGAACCATTTTTACAGAGGTATTGCGACCAACCTGCCCAATTAGAACCAGGGGATATGTGAAGCCAAAATCATGGTTAGGTCCTTATCCTCTCTGGCCTCCAGTTTAGAAACCACCTGCTAAACTAATTTATGATCCCGTTAAGAGAAACACATTGCCCAGGATCTGGAAGACAGGGTCCCTGGCCCCAGCACTACAGGAATATTTCACGATTATCAGGTTATCCCTTGCAGTGTTATAAAACACCTCATATTACCACGCTTCCCCCTGTCTGTCTCTGCCTCACTCTCGTTTACACTCTCTCTGTGGTGGGTCACAATGTGGGGCTCATTCAAGAGGCCATATTTTCTTCTAAAACCCAAACTGGCATGTGACGTCCTTAGAACTGTCCACAGTGACTGGTCATAAGGATGTAGGATGTAACGGTCTTTAAGACAGGGAGTCGGCCAAACTGTAGGATTTGAGGCTCCCAGAGGCACAATGGAAGGACCTTACCACACTACTTGAGGCCCTATTATGAATAGCCAGGGGCCTGAAAAGTGAAAGACACAATGCAGAGCAAGCTTCTCTGTAAAGTATGCATACCTCTCTTTACTTTTTGGGACACTAATTTGCACTCTCCCATCATTGTTCTTATGTAGTCATTCATTTGAGTATCAGGTAAATATGGTTTAGACATTAGTAATATATCCTTTGCCTCAGAATCGATGTATGTTCTGCTGCGAGTAATGCTAATGCAGAAAGGGGGAAGTTAAAAGACGCAGAGGGAATGCCCCAAACACTGTTTCTCAGAGAAGTGTTTTACTGGCAGGTCTTTCACTAAAGCGTATAATACTGGTGTTGATTTTAGCTGGCTCTAGACGGGCTGCAGTTAGCCCAGTCAATGGCACTGTTCAAGGCCCCTACATCATTCTCTCTCAGCAGAGCTGTGACTACCTCGTAAAGCTGCTCATAAACTGACACTAACAGAGCCAGCCATGCCCCAATACATAAAGCACCCAAAGCAACACACAAATGCATCACCAGCAGTACTTTTCACCTGAATACAGCTATCGTAGTGCACATGATTAAAGAGGCTTAGTCAGGTACATTTTAAATCTAACTATATTAAACTTTATATTGGGCTGTTTTCTGGAGTTGTGCAATTACTACGTCATTGACTTGAGCAGTTACCCATGTATCACCATAAAGTGATTTGACTTAGAGCTCAAAATCTCAAAAAAAGAGTCAGGGTTGAATTAAGACATGCAGTTTCAAAACCTCTTAGTAAGATGAAATATTATAATCTTCCAGAGTATGAAGAGATTGACCTGTCAAGCCCACACTGTAATGAGGAAGGGCTCAATATCAGCTCAAATAAAGAGTGATTGTGAATTAGGTGGAGCTTAATCCTGCTATTATCTGAAATAAGAACAACTGGCCAGACTCAGTCACTGCTTGGCTGGGAATCTGTTTTGTGTCTTTGCTTACGGTTTTAATTGTAACATGCTGAGGGGAGCAAGCAGAAAGACTGAAATCTATTATGCCAATGTCACTAAGGCAAGAATTCCCATCGGAACATCACAGAAAAAAGAGGTCTTTAGGTGCAGATTCCCACCAGAGCAGCATAGAACTACAGCCAGGAAAGCAAGGGCAGGTCTGAAGAGAAGCATCCTCATTTTCCATGAAAATTGTTAAATTAAGAAATCTGTGAGGCAAAAAGATTCCAATCAAATGGACCAACAAACCAAGCAGACAAAAGGGGTCAAAGGTTTTTGTTTTTTGCTGTGAATGGAGGCACAGTGACTGAGGAATGAAGACGGAGCAGCATTTAAGGGCCCACAAAGCTGTGCATTTAAATAAACAGGGTTACGTCCTCCTCTTTTGGGCCCAATGAAGTCCATCAAAGAACATGGTAATGCCCCACTGAAAGGACACAAGGACTCCCAAACTCCCGCCTTTTCACTTCGTGTGAAAGAATGTGACATAAAAAACACATCACCCCCCATGAAAAACAGACATAAATTGAGCTTTAAATATTTTCTGCCCTGGTTACTGCTTTAATTCATTATTGGGGTTGCCATGTGGGACATGGGGCATGTTTGCAGACATCAATATTTGTGGGAAGTTAATGAATGGTTTTGTGCCCTTAAGTAGTAAAAAAAAAAATCAATCAATAAAAAAAATTGATGAGTGGCAATTAAAGGACAGGCATTCTGCTCATACGTGTGATTTTCTATACTCTAATACATTTGAAGCACTAGTGCATTGAAAACAAAATATTATTCACACAGAATAGAATTGAATTGAAACTATTTAAACTTACACTTGTGTTCATTTATCACTGAACACCACAAGTGTTCAATGATACCAGACCCAGTGAAACTCTGACTGGTACAAGATGTTACATCTGAATAAACATTATATGCTCCAGTCATCAACTGGCCCTGTTCACTTAAGTACGCATGCATGTGCATGTGCATGTGCATGTGCATGTGCATGTGCATGTGCATGTGCACACACACACACACACACACACACTGTTGCATGCAGAGAAAGTAGCTCATGTTTACTATAGGCTCTGAGATTCCTGGCCAGTCTTGAGCAAAAAGCAGGTGCTACCTGCCAGCTTGGTCCCAGCAGAACCACCACATTGATGCAACTCATTCACTCTGCAAAGCATCAACTTTCAAACTACTTTTAATTTTACAAGAACTCAGGGGCCAGTAGACTGGTGTGTATGAAATCACAGCTCTGGCTCTGGATCTATGGCGTCTGGGCCTGGATGCTCTCCATGGAACCCAAGCCTCACACACACACTTGCCTGTGGAAAACTGCAGTTCCCCACCTACAGCCAGGGGTGGGTGGCAGCATGATGGAGCTCTTCAATGTCCTTTTTACAAATGCACCATAGGGCCAGTGCAGGGGGACTCTTACCCTCAGACATCTGTTCATTTATTGTAACTGTTATCAACCATCATGCTTTCACCATGCAAGTAGTCTTGTTTGGCACGCCACTTTGGCTAAGGAGACAGGGGGAATCATATTTTACAATAAAGTTTGCAAGTTGGCTAAGGGTTGTATTTGCTGCATGAATGGGAAAATGATATAGAGTGTCAAGGCTACCAAATAACACAATAGCAAAATATTTAATAGGCTATGGTTAGATGATGTGCCTCTCTCCCTTTGTCCCTCTCTCTGCCTCTCCTCTATTTCAGCAGACTCAGTATCTCATGCTACTGGATGTGATCCCTCTCTTCCTCCATATAAATGATTAAAGCTCTCATTAGTGTTAGGTGATATGGCTGCAGTGGAAAAGTGGTCTTTGTGAGAGGTAGAAAAGAGAGGGAGAAGAAGACAGAAAAGAAGACAGGAAGCGGACTGAGCGAGGAGAGGAGGGTGGCAAATTGAGAAGAGAGGAAAAAACAGAGTAGGGCGAGGGAGAGGTGGAAAATGAATGGGTGGCAGGAAGCAAGAGGGTGGTGAGATGAGTGTGGTGAATCATAGCAAGGGAAAGAGATGGTGGATAAATGAAATGGATTAGAAATTTAATGTTGATGGCAAAGAAGGATGGGAAAGATGGTTGCAGCTGGGGAAAAAGTGAGAGAGAAGAGGTTTCACTTCTGTTTACAGCCCTCTCTTCAACATCGTAGCCTATTGCGCTAGGATTTAGCTAACTAAAGGATGTTTCCATGCAATAATTTTGTGGAAGTTAAGCCTTGTTTGTAATTTCTAGAGGGATAAAGTATTCCATCTCTTCATGTCATGTGGAGCACAACTCAGGGGGCGTGACACGGGCTCAGAGGCTATGACCTCCGTAAGGGATGAGTCTCATCACCAAATCATCTACAATCTGTTGTACATTCCCCAGCTACAATCCCACAATCATGACTGTGACTCTTCCTTAAATAGGTCCCATTGAAGGGCTTAAGATTCTTCTACAGGTTTTTTCATCAGACAGGGAGGTCTAGCTCAGATGGGCAAATTGAGGTTTATTTGCCTGACTGCTATAAATCTACTGAACACACTTCTCTAAATAAAGCCTGGTAAACTTTGCCTTATGTGGTCACGGCTCAGGTATGCTGGTTTTGAGTCAGTATGTGTGCGTGTGTGTGTATGTGTGCGGGTGGCCTCCATACAAGCAGATGTTACAGCATAGCAATAAATACAATTACTACAGATTATTGCTTTATCAATGATTCACAGAAAACTACTTTCAACCAATGAAACAGCTCAGCTGCATGAGTAAGCGCTTGGCTGTGGTCTGCACCTGTTATCATTGGCTCTGATAGCGCATTTATCTGCTTCTGCCCTGAAACACCTGAGCGCTAAACGCTGTTCCAAGTCCCAGGAGAGATAAGATTAAAAATATTAAACCAAAAATAGAATGAACTTAAAAACCTGACTCAATAAGACCCAATAAAATGTTACAACGAACACGTCAGGTAATGATTTGAACGATGCTTCCCTTAAAAACACCTCAAGGGAACATCTGTTTTAAACATTTGGAATCTTTCTTAGGATGTACTTTTACGCTTTTCTGTAACAAATAGTTTTTACCCTTCAAGGAGAATGTCATCCGTTTGATCCTCTACTCTTTTACCTTTACCTTTAAAGGGCAAGCAAGTGCTCAGAATAGATGTGCTCCTTGTCTTTGCCTTAATTTATATTTGATTAAATGATGCAGAAACAAGCTACTTCACACCAAAATAGGTTAAACTACTTGAACTATGAGCTTCAAAAAAGTGTTCTCCCTATAAATACTTGGAAGACGTAATTTAAGTTAAGTTTAAGTTTAAGTTAATGTGCAGTGTACCTAACAACTCATACTGGAACATGAGGGCATGACATAGACACCCACAGTACAAGGCAAAAGGGGTAAAGTGAAGCAGAAATAGGAAAGACAGTCACTGAAACTTGGATTGGACTCTTCTTTATTTTTGACAAAACAAAATGTAATTTCTAGTGTCAGTAGTTAAAGGCTTAAACCATGGCAAGGCAGCACCCATGACGCAATAACCCCTTAGCTGTGGTTATGTAAGTCTAGAGACATGCCACGGGTAAGGGCATCTCTGCAGCTAGGCCGCACCTATCAATTCTCTCCACCCTCATAAGTGATAAGGCGTTGGTATGTCTGGCTTGGATCTATTCCCAAACCTCACCTCCTGACTTGTCAGCTTCTATTTTTCATGACAGGTCTTGATTATGTAGAGTTGTTAGTGGCTTACCATATTATTAATGCTTGTTGGTGGTTGCTCGCTGTCTCGTAGCCTCGGGGATCCTCACATTTCTGTGAGATGGAATTTTTAAAAGAATGTTCCAGTAAATGGCGAGAAGCAATGTGCAGAGAACCAGATGGGTGAAAAAGGGGCAAAAGGAAGAGATGCTATCTAGAATGTGCAGAGTGAGCGATTTTCCGTCTGTTCATTTTTGACAAAGAAAAGCAATTAACAAGCACTGAGGAGGCTAATACTTCTCATTACAGACCTTTGACAGCCTCAGCGAGGAACCATACAAAAGAATAAATTACACTGGGATGGATGAGGAGAGGCAATAAAAGTGAACTTCAACTAGTATGTAGCTATTTTAGGCATGTGTATGGTCCTGGTACAATGTAGCTTAACTTCACCATGGACGTTACACTCATCTATGGCTAGAGTATACATATATATATATAGTATATTCCATCAGTTATACAGTACACCTGTTCACAATAGACTGACGTTCCACATATCAGGATTTCATTCAGAGGAGCTGTTTTGTTATGAAAACGGACCTTTTTCCAACAATGCAGCTGGAAATGTGAGAATGAGCCTACTGGTCAAAAGAAGAATTACTAAACTTAACTCCTTCGCTGAGACAATATTTGGCTATATACACATATCAATATATGGCACTCTCTGTAATGCAATATCTCTGTGGGTAACCAGTAGCAGGCCTTGTCTGCTATTTCACCATTGACCCATGCTGGACAGCTTCTTCCTTCGAAGGTATTGTCCTACTGCTGTTCATACAAGCACCAACTACAACAATAACAGGGCTGAGTCTAAAGCCCAGAGGAATGTCACACACAGACATTCTCACCTACAAATGTACACAGAGAACCTCGAGTCTTAAGAGGAAAAAATGTGTCACCTCAGCAATAGGATAGTAAAGTTAAGTTTAAGAGTGCTTTAAAACGATGTCTGTGTCCTGAAGAGAACCCTTACCGCTACTTCCTATTGAGACGTTCTCCTTGCTTGTTGTGGGTGTGTGTGTGGGTGTGTGTGTGGAGGGGGGTTAATCAGGTGCAAAGAACAATGCCAAAATAAAAAAAATAAAAATTGTGGTGCAGTTTGACGTGCGTGCTAACTTGCCAGCTCAGTGAATTGACCAGTAGAGCCAGTAGGTTCATCTGAGTGTTTGCCAGATTGTTGTCCTTTAACAGTTCGCTCTCCTGATTATAACCTTACAGCTTCAGGTTTTCAATCCATCACCTTTCCTCTCTCTCTCCATGACTTCTTGGACTCCCGTCATTCTTTCCAGAGGTCCCTCCAAACTCCAGCTCATCCATCACTGTGATCTCTATTACGGAGCAAGCTCCCTACTGTGGTCAAGGACTGTGATAACAAGACAGCCTCGAACCAGATGTGTGTAAAGGTGAGGTGAGTGCTGTACGTGGAAAAGGTGATTTGATACCATAATTCCTTATAGGGTTCTCATAAAGAAAGAGATGTTTGGATATTTAGGGTTTATGAGGGAGAAGGGCAATGAGTTTGATAGCTTAACAACTACTGTACTGCTGCTGCTTTCACGCCTCTCTCTCTCACTTTTACTTCCAGCACATGAAGTATTTAATCACAGAGTAATGACCCTCAGGTTGCCTGTCTTCCTGAGTTTGTCGTGCTCTTCAGTCCTCTCACAGCTGGAAGCTCCTAGCTCACCTCTTTACCCTCCCCTCAATTTATTTTGTATTTCCTTTGAAAAACCTCCATAAGAAAACCCCTTTAGTTTAGTGTTTGTAGCTTTGTTGCTGTACTCTAAGTTCTGTACATGAATTCTTGTACAAACATGCTTTTGACTGATCAGATAGATAGATACTTTATTGATCCCCGGGGGGAAATTCTGGAGTTGCAGCAGCATAACAGTATCACATGCTGCTGCAACCCCAGAATCATTGGAAATAGGATTCCCTCACAGGGGAATCAGCCCTGGGACAGAGCAGCCCTCAGTTTTCTCAGGTTGTCTGACCCCATTGTCTCCCTTGTGTTTTGACTGTTGTGATTGTACACATTTTTAAGCAGTGTGTTGTCGGGGGGAAGTGTGATAAAGTTCCCTTTTCTTTGCCTGTTTCTATGTTTGACTGTCTCTGCAGTTGGCCCGCTGGTCTCCTCCTGCTGCAGGGGGACTATGGGCACGGGTGATTGTTTTACGCCAGGTTACAGGAAGGTCAGATCCAAAATCAATGAGGAAACAGCTCTGCTGCTCTCAACTCTATTTCTGCCAAGAGGGGTCCTCTGAGAGGAGCAGGGATATCAGGAACCCAAAACAAGGAGGATCATTAACATGACAGATAGAGGGAAGAAGAAGAATGGAAGAGAAAGAGGAGAGAAATAAGAGAGAAAAAGCGTGTGTGTGTGTGTGTGAGAGAGAGAGAGAGACAGAGAGAGAGAGAGGCGAGAGAGAGAGAAGAGAGAAGAGCACTATTACCAGTGTGAAATGTGAAACGTACAGGTGTAATGGAAGTATAGAGTTTTCTTGAAAACATTCTTGGTGCTAAGCAGAATTTTATCCTCTGTATCCTTTTCCTGTGACATACACTCCATTGAATGCAGGAGCTGTTGGATGCTCAGTAGTATGCATTTTTTTACCATTACATTGTTTTACCAAGCACAAAAAAAAACTACATGCAGGAAGTTACTGTAACTCCCAAAATAGTGAGGCATTACACACTCAGGTAATTAACAATATAGATAAAAGATAAAAATGACATGAAATACAAAAGTACAAATCATGCAAAGGTATTTTCATTTGTGTTCAAAGGGGGAGATCATCTTTTTTCCAGGGAATGTCCAAGGAGTTTTCTTTAGAAAAGCACTGCACAATACAATAACGAGTGTCTCTGGGCCTTATAGAAAACCTCAGGGGGTTGCTTTAATGTTTCCTTCTTTCTCGGTCTCCTTGGGAGCAGAGCGGATATTACAGATTGGAAGCATAGTGGGTTTATGAAATCGCACCCTGAATATTAGTGATGTGAGCCATTGGCTTTCAAGTTTTATTGTTCAGTGAGGTTGAGCCAGACAGTTTCTAGCCCGGGACAAAGCAGGGCACAGTGGTTTTATTCTGCTGCTTTCCTAGCGGGACACTGGCTCCAAAAACATACAGCAGCTCCCAGTGCTGACCCCCATAGGTCAACAACATAACTCTCCCATCTACACTCGTTTATTAGGCCTGAATGCCTTCAAGAGTGGAGAGTACAAATCTTTTCAATTGCCAAGAGGAGAAGGAATCAACTCCTCACACTTACTCTTGCCACCAAGCTTTTCTTGTCCTGCCTGTCTCTTTCAGATATGCTCTACATTCTGCTTTATGTGCAGATCTGTGTAGTAACTGCAGTCATTACCATGGCCCGGGTGGCCTGGGCCCCTCTGTGCCTTTATTCTCAGACATTTTATGTCCTCCTGTTATTGAATGGAGATGGACCTGCGCCACCAGGCAGCGCATGAGCAAGAGGATATAAGCTGACAAGCATTTATGAACTCTACTCATAAATGCCAGTCAACATCAAAGCTTGGTCAAACCCGTGTTACAATGTGGTGTCAGCCCCACCTGTCTGTGAGCCTGTATGGTATCACCTCTTACAGGGAGAGGTATTCACCACTCTGATGTTGTACATCATAGTGCACACCTGTCTTGGCTAAAGATTAAAAACCAGGGCTTACCCTGACGTTTTGACGTCTCGTTATAATTACAATGGTTCACCTCCTAGATATCGTATCCCATCCCTTTGAATACGGTTAGAGATTGGAGAGCTGAGTTTAACTGTACTCCACCTCGGCTCTTTGAGTGTGAGTGAACACTGCAGAAGGCTGAAGGAGGAAGGCTGAGGATTAGAGTGAGGCATATTATAGGGCAACAATAAATACCCTCTTAGATGTGGAGATACAGTTAAATACGTCCTTACCTGAACCCCTGTGATCAAACTCATTGTGCCTACCCTTACTCCAAATCTGATATGCCCAAGGTCACCATTATTAGCTCATGTACTGTAAACCTCTGTGTGTGTGTGCGTGTGTGCGTGCGTGCGTGTGTGCATGTGTGCGTGCATGCGTCACCCAGCCAATCTATAAGGCCCAAGGAAACAAAAAGAGACTGTAGAGAACCGTGAATCCCCAGTGTTAGATGCACGCACAGCTTTGCCAAAACACAGAAATGACTCCTTCACATGTGCGTCAGTGGTACAATCCTGTGTGATTTTTTTTTTTTTTTGTCTTTCTATTTTTGTCATTTCCCTAAACGGAGCCATTTGCAGCTTTAGCCAGTTTTTTTTTTTTTTTCGATCTGAGCTTTGTGGATTAGCCTAGATGCAACAATACTCTGCACAAATGGTTTGCCTACAGCTTTTTCAAATATATTCCTAATCTTATCACACAGTCTTTGTTTCTTCTAGTCGTCTTGCATCTTGTGAGATTCTCTTGTCATACTGTAGAGCACATTCGCATGGCAGTGTGGGAATGATGCCATCCAAGTGTTTGAAGTTCCTTTGTGGTAATCCAGACAACATGCAGATGATTCATTGAATTTATTCAGTGGTGTTGAGACTGCTCTCAAGAAAACATCAATTACCCTGGATTGTTCTGGTGGCATTTTAGTTTAGTGCAAGTGGTTTGGCTGAACCGGCGAAGCGAGGGTTGTATGATGTGTGTTTAGTGAATTCTGACACGGTCCAGATCTTGGCTGATCCCACTCTATTGAATAAGCACATGTCTTTGGGGACAGGAAGATTGATGCTGCTCCCATTGAACTCTGGGATATCCCTGTCCTTGGCTGGGCAAGATTTGGGGGTTTGTGGGTAATGGGGGGAAACCACTTCCCTTGCTTGTTAAACAAGACCATTAAAAGGCATTATGAGCTGGCCTCTGGAAAGACTGCTGCGTGTCATTGCTTGCATCTGTTGGAGGGTGTTTCTGGGGTCTCTTGTTTCTTTTGATTATCCCAAAATGATTCTGCTCAGAAGTGTTATAGAAGTCAGTGGAAATATTCAGGGCAACAGAGAGTTACAGTAAGGAGCCGTCCGTGCCAAGGGATGGCAGCCATGTGAGGTCGTCTGAGCCAAGCTGAAGCATCATCAACATCAGTGATCAGTCAGCTTTTACAAAACATTCATTCTCCATACTCACTTATACCTATTCAGGGTCACGAGGGAGCCAGAGCCCATAACAGCATGAATTGGGCAAAGGGCAGGTAAACACCCTTGACCGGGTCACCAGCACATCACATCACATCTATGGGAATCAGGTGTCGAATCCACCTGACTTGCATGTCTTTGGACTGTGGGAGGAAACCCACACGGACACTGGGAGAACATGCAAACACAGAAAGAACCAGGACCGAGAGTCAAACCCAAAATCTTCTCGCTGTGAGGGGACAGTACCAACCACCGAGCCACCGTGCCCTTTTACAAAGCATATTTTATCAAACTCTACTCTATTCTACTCTATCTATCTATCTATCTATCTATCTATCTATCTATCTATCTATCTATCTATCTGTCTGCTCTATTGAAAGTCTCTGTTTTGACTTGGGCAACATTACACCACATTAACACAAAATAAATCAATATAATTGTGTAAAATTCATAAAAAAATAACTGCGTAAACCCAACAAAGGCTGGAAGCAAATGATCAGAGCTGATAAACGTTTCATTTCTCAGAATGACTTCAAAGCGTCTCCCTCCTAAAATGCTGCACATCCCATGATCTCAGCCATCCAAAGCCATGTCATACCCTAAATCTAATCATGTGCTTTCCAGTTTACACTGGTGGGATTAAGGTTCAGATGATGAGGAGTGGTTCAGTGGCCTGTTCACAGTACCGCTCCTTTGCGGGCCAAAAGCCCTGGAGCCTTTGTGTAGAATCTAAGCACTAGGAGTACAGATAGATAGAGGAAAGGATGGTATGTGCACACATCTCCGCAGTCTAGCAACCAAATGTTGTGACTTAATTGTGTGTGTGTGTGTGTGTGTGTGTGTGATGTGATGAGTCCGTATGACTGTGTGAATATCATGTTGGTGTACTGACTGTGTGCATAGCCCTGATTCGGTTCACTATACGTTAAAAAAACAGAAATGTGTGAGGAACTGAACTGTAGTAGTAGTAGTAGTAGTAGTAGTAGTAGTGGTAATAGTAGTAGTACTTGTCTTATTTTCTATGACACTACTGTGGTTTACAAACTTGGCTGCATACAGAGGCTTGAATTCTTGAGTAATCCCTGTTTTGGCGTGGCCCAGCACAGTGGAAAGGGACAGCAACCCTAGAACTGAGTTCAAGCACCAGGTTTGGCACACAGTGGAAAAGGGGGTTAATGTGATTAAGGTCACGTCTGAATAGAGACTTCCCCGTTAAAACTGTGAAGGAGTAGGATTAGATTTGTCATATGTACAGAGGAGTCCTGACTGCGGTTGTGCACACTCCATTGCTCAGGAGGAATCTGTGAGGCGAGCGCCCGTGCTGTTTGCGATGCTCATTGGACAAAGTATGAGGGCAATGTCAGCTGGAGAGGTACTGGGCTCAATTCCCAGAAAACACGCACTTGGGGCGTATGGAAATTACCGGCATATTTGTGTGCGAGAGGACATCCAATGTAGAAAACGAGTAACATAATCTGGTTTGTGTAGTTAGATCACAGTGTGTAATGTTCATTAAGTAAGCATGTAAGGAGAGAATGAGAATGACATCTCTGCCTTGCTACCCACACACACACACACACACCACACACACACACACACACACACACCACACACACGCTCACACACACTATCGTCATTCCAGTTCCAGTGGATGGCCCTCTTATTGGGTCAGCTGAAAGTGGAAAATTAGCACAATTCCCCCAGGCTGGGATTTATCCCACATCTCTTCCAATTAGCTTCCTGAGCTTCTGGAGATAATTGCAGTGTACAGTAGAGAGACAGGAGCTTCCACAACCTCACTGCTGCTGCATTCCCGCCTCAATTCCAGTCATGCACTCCCTCACACAAAAAAGAAAGTGTAAAAAAGAAATTGAGGAAACTGAGAGAGAAAAAGAGACAGAGTAACTATAGGATCAACATCCCATCTCTCCTGGTTAATCCTGCTTGGAGGCAGCCCCATCCCTTGAGCCTGGTTCCGTTAAGTACTTACATACGCTACCAGAAGTCAGGAGTTTGGAGTTGGGAGAAGTTTTGCATGTGTTGTCATTTATAGAGCTATCATCTTTAATAACGGGGAGGGATTAGCGCCATTGCCTTTTGATCCTATAATCCGCACTCTTCAAAATCCCAAACTTTATCGGCTTGCCTCTCTGCTGGACCCACTGATCTGCTGGGAAAGACAGAAATTGACCTCAAATGAGGCGCTGTCCTGTGAAATCTCCGACAGGTGACAGCAGTAATTCATGGCAGAGAAGAGAACAGTTGCCCTAATGTGGCCATGGGAGATGAGCCTGTTGGCTCATATGAGGCTGTTGTCAGGGGAGATTAAAGGACTTCATAAATATGCCCTTCCATTTTGCGGTGCTGTATATCACTGGGCTGCATTAATCAGTACTGCCCATCCATAGCACAGTAATTGCATCTGAAGATGAAAGCCAAGGAACTTCATCTTTCCACCTGTACCATACATCGCATCACAGATTCGTCACATATGATTCATGTCAAATACGGAAGCAACATAGCACATCGTTCTCTCAGCGTCTATAGATGCAGCAAAACAATGAACCTTCCTTCTTGGTATCATACAGTCCCAACATAGTGACATGGTTATTATAGGTAAAGCTATCAGGATTGGGGCAGGAGCATCCGACAGACATTCATAATGAATGATTGATGATAGATGGAAAGATGACATTTATTGAACAATCCTTTGTTTTCCAGTTCAAGTGAGATAATGATATATATTTTCTGCTTTGGAGCACCTGAGTTGTGCACACATCTGAGACAAATGTCTCAACAAGTGGGACATGAGTTAAGGAGTGCAAGGTAAAAATTCAAGCAC
>CABFOQ010022801.1:0-11157 GCA_900660455.1 Gephyroberyx darwinii
GAAAAAAAAAGAGGAGAGAGAGAGAGGGGGGGGGGAGAGAGAGAGAGAGAGAGAGAGAGAGAGAGAGAGAGAGAGAGAGAGAGAGAGAGAACAGAGTCCAACCAGCACTATACTAAAGAGCATTGTATGTAGCACTTCAGTGGGCTAACGATTATAGGAAAGCTTTTCCAGGTTTTGGCCATCTGTCACTTTTATGAACAGCGCAGTAGGAAATTGGGTCTTTGGGTTGTTTGGCCTGGGAATAATGAGCCACTGAAAATGATTGTTATAGATGACCTCTCAGCACCGTTCTCATATGGAGCCAATTGAGACACAGCTCCAGCGGCCTCCTAACAATCAGGGATAAATCAATTGGATGTTATGGGCCAGGGGGACGGGCGCTACAGACGGTAGGTGTGGGAACGAGGTAACAACGTCCTTCCTGCATGGAGGAGGGCTCAGGTATGGAGAGTTTCTGGAAAATAAAGGCTTTGTGCCAATCAGAATGAAGTGTTATCAAAAAAAAAGTTTTCACTCTATTCTTGACATCCCCACTTAGTTTGACTTCTTGAAATGTACTGCAGGGAGGCACGTGGGGCATTACTCCATTAATTAATTTTGAGAGAGGGGAATGGAGGTCGGCCATCGAGGGGAAGACTGCTTTAAATGCTGGATGGAGCGTGGAGTTATGGAAAGGAAGGTGAATAAAAGAGAGAGAGAGAGAGAGATAAAGAGGACAGAAGGGCAAGGAGGGAATGACAGAGGAGGGGAAGGGGATGTTGAAGGAAAAAGGAGAGAGGATTCCGAAAAGGCTATCGGGTCGTAACGCTAAGCCCTCTTCGGATGTCCCATAGACAAAACAGGCAAAGCACCTGATAAGGTTGTAAAACACATTCCTCAGTGGAATATGTGCTGATGAGGGCTCATTGTGTGGGCAACAGCGCTCGTACGATTAAGACAAAAAAAAAAAAAAAATCCCCAGAGGCTACAAGATATTCCAGCATCAAGTCATGGATGTAATAATAACACTTCTCATCAATAGGGAAACTATCAGTCTCTTGAATGCTGCAGCAAGATCACTATTTATGGTAAGACAAATGAATCATTGTCATTGTATAACAGGAAAAGTCCTCGGGCGCACTGCCATAAGTGGGAACATATGAGAGTCACTGTAATGTCATATACTGTGGCTTACAAATCATTAGATAGATGATATTGTTTAGTGCTTCGGTAACAGAGGGATTATCCTCATTCATAGAAAAAACTAAACAGTATACATCTTGTCTAATGGTGGACTAAATGATCAAACCAAAGCTGTCACACTTCCTATCCATTTCATCCCGGGGGCGTTGGAGCCAGAAAGACATTTCCAGACATCCTACTGTGTCTCCAGTTTTCAACAATAAACATCAGGTTGGTCCAGTTGAGCTCAGCTCAGTTTGGTTGTTTTGGTGTCTGTTGATTTAACAGAGCGAAACCTCCTCAGCTGTACTTAGTTCTGACTGAACAGTCAGACAGTTTGCCCCCTAGCTTTTCTACATGCAAATTCGAGCCAGTATATCCCCAGGTGATGCATACGCAGAGGGCAATAAATTTGTCATGTGTGAGAACGTTGTAGTTCAGAATCCCCCCTTGAGGATAGGGGTGGCCCCATTATTTCCATACCTCTCACGCTCCCCCATTCCACCTGCTCAGGATCTACCTTATCTCCTCTTTGACCCTGAGGGCTCCCTTGTCTACAGACCTCGTCAAGCCGTAACGTGGAAATGCTACATGTACATGCTACATGTAAAATAGATGGATGGACAGATTTCTCCTTCCCTTTCTTACTTCCATACATCCTAGAACGGTCTGTCTCTCCCCACAGGAGGGACTATCCAAGCAACACAATCACAGCTCACACCAGAATTGTGAAGGTGTTCCCTAGACGAGTAGAGAGAGTGTATCCTCTGCATCTGCTGCTCCATATATCTTCCACAATGATTGACAGGACCCCCTTTGCTCTCTCTCTCTCTCTCTCTCTCTGTCTCTCTCTCTCTCTCTCTCTCTCTCTCTCATTCATGTATTGGTCAGTAGGTTGAAGAAATTGGTCCAGTTGGTCCAGAATTAATGCAATTTTTGTCTCCCTGCCTCCTGCCACAATGCATGCTGGGATAGGCTCCAGCCCCCTGAAAGAAATTAAGTAGTAGAAAGACGAAAAATGAAAAATGAATTTTAAAATGCCAGGGATATGTTTGATATGTGAATATGAAAGGAAGGGGTCAGTGAAGAGTTTCCTGAACAAAACGATCGTTCTCTGCCAATTCAGTCCGATCGGCTTTGTTGGCATGAAGCACATCAAGTTCTCTCTCTCGTTCTCCCTCTGTAGCTTGAGTTATGAGGTGCCACAATCACTTGCCCCATGCAGACAGCTGCCCTGGCAATCTGTGACAAGCAAGACAGTGTATGAAGTGATGGCTGCTGCTGCTGGACCTGCTGGAAGGGAATGGGCATCACTGGCCAGGACAGGGTTGCAGTGTTAATCACACATAGAGATATGAAAAACACACACACACACGGCCGGTACGCTCACACATACATACAAGTGCACACACACGCATGCATGCATTACACACATACACATTCGCAGCTGGTCCAGACAAAAAAAAGAGAAAGAAATAAAAATCCCAACAAGCTGTTGGCTAGTCCTGTACTTCTGTAAAAATACAGTTAGACCATGAAAGAAACAGATTAGTGGCCACTGTATTACTGCGGCTGTCAACGGCCCATTGTATTTGGTTTTCAGAGCAAGCCCATATGTTCACTTCTCGTTACCACTGACACGCCGACTGCACTAGTCACCCTATATAGCACCGCGTAGCACATAATGAGAAGCATCATGACAACACTGTGAAGAGCTTCAGCGGATGCATATGTACATATGTGGCCTAATGGAGTGTAGGTTTTTCCACGTTGTGTTGGAAACGATATGAAAAAACAGTAACAGATGCACCGATCAGATGGTGATTATAGTGTGATTACTGAGTTTTGTTCGGACAACTGATGAAATGACCAGTGGCGTGGTCAACTGCTGTCCAGCTTGATGTCATTATTATTTGTTGATCAATCACACACACACAGACACACACACACACAGTGCACATCACCTTCTGCATACAGTAGCCAGCTTGGTTGTGCATTGGGGGTCACAGTCATAAGTAAAGTGAATATTGAGGTTGTGTCATTTCCTTGTTGCTAATAATGAAGAGATGTGTTTTTGAGCACATCATGAAATGCAGAAAGTCACGTGCTGTTGTCACACGGCGCAGGGCTAAATTTCATGATATCATCGTGGCGACACTGAGCTAGCCATCCACCTACTGGATCTGTGCTCTTATCGTATCACTGACTTGTTAAAGAACAAATAAGAGAGGAGCCTAAAATGACAGTTACAACAGTGGTCTCCTCCATAGATAGATATAGATAGATAGATAGAGACAGAAGAAGAGAAAGTAAGAGGAGAAGAGAGGAAGGGGAGGGCGCTCTGCACAAAGGAGAAGGCTGGATTAAGTCATGAGTGGCAAGCGACATAGGTTGGATTTTTAACGGGTGAGATCACATCCTTTTCCCTAAACAGAGGAGGAACTCATCCTCGGGCGGACAGGACGGCCGAGCCGAGCTGAGCCCCGCCACTGTCTGTCTGTGCAACAAGCGGGACATCCATTACTGGGCTGAGACAGTGGCATGCAGCCCTGGCCCTGCACGCAGGAGGCTCCACACATGTCAGCAAGCTGCACACTGGGGGACAGACAATCGGTGTGTGTGCGTGTGTGTGAGTGTGAGAGGGTGATCCTGTGTGGGAAGTACATTACGTCCATGAGCAGTTTGTGCGCGTCTTTGTGATCGTGCTTCAGCATATGCGCAAGAGTGTATGTGAACATGAGCCTTTGTGCGTGTGTGTGTGTGTGTGTGTTTATGTGTGTAGATGCGTGGGCGGTGGGCGTGTATTTTATGTTCTGCAAGGGTCTTAGGGTTGCATAACTCTGCAGATGAGGTCGCCTGCACTATTCTGTGAAGGGGCTACAAACCTCCCCTTTGCTTTCGTCATCAAACCCCTCAACCTTTAGACCAGTACTCCTAGTAACAATCAAAGACTAGTAATTGATTGCGCTGCACTTCTGCAAGTGCTTTAAGTACTTAACATTAACAGGGATCATATCTTGCACGGCTAATTCATAGTAAATGTGTTCAACTATAATAAGGAGGATTGTGGTGTATATGCACCTGACAATATATGAACTAAACCCACCTCAAGGTCTGATCAAGAACCAAGAACTTGCTATCATTCTCAATTTTGAGAGGATGCCTCCTGTGCACACTAGACAAAACTTGACATTGTACACCGGTGCGGTAGTAAGCCAGCGCTAACAATGCATATTTCCTGCATGTATGCTCTACTGGGCTCTAAATTTGTAAATCTGGAAACTGCAAACATCTGTAAATCTGTCAGTAGTCAACATAGCCAGAATTCATTCCAGCCAACAGGAGCTGTGCAATAGGATGATAAAGTATTGTATTGTTCATTTTCAATGTGTTAATTTATTGCTGCGGGAATGACCCTATTGCCCCACAGAGACGATGTTCATCTTGTGTTATGTCCCAGTCTCTCTGTAATCTATAGATCATAACCAGTCACCATTTCCCGAGGGAGTTCTATCACGAGATCAGCCTGAATTAGAGTCTGAATTGAGTTGGAAGCCCACAGAAACGGTCTAAGTGACTTTTATCACACTTTGGATGGACGTCGCTTTACTTTTGTTATTGAATAAGGACATAAATGCTGAGGCACCGGAACACACCAGGAATGCAGGTCTAATCTTGATCCCTATCACACGTTACCTCTTCATTTCGAGACCGTGAATCACGTGGATTGCGTAAAGGTATAAAAGAGGGAGGGCACACACACACACACACACACACTGCTCCTGCACTCCTGCCATCCTTCCTTCTTTACCGCTTTCAATTTCGATATAAAGAGATATATGAAGCGAAGGCGCGTTTGTCTTCCTCCTACATTCTATCCCTTCCCTCCCCTTCAACACTTCCCATCCCAGATTGGGGGGGGTTGAATTAAAAAAAAATGTTTGTAGCATGTTATGGGAATTTTCCTCCCTTCTGAGAACATTTCCTCCACGTCCTCCGCCGAATAGCCTGTTATTCACCCCTCCACCTTTCTCTCTCTCTCTCCCCATCTCTGTTCTTCCCTCCCTCCGCCCATCCTTTCCTCCCTCCACCCCTCCATCACCCCTCTCCAGACTGGGCTTTCACTTTGGGGGGCCCTCAGCTTCCCTCTCGGCTGACCAGGGAGCTTTCAAGGTACCCTGATGGATGCTAATGCCGGACTCTTTCAGATCGTTTTACAGCCGGAGCCTTTGATCTGCCAGCAGGCCTCTCTCCACGGGCTGCCTGTCCTGAGAAAATGTAAATCCCCGCCTTACAGACACCTGTGAAAAAAATACAGCAGAAAGGGGGACAGAAAAAGAAGTTACTCTAAAGAAAAAGGGAAGAAAAGATACAGTATTGTGACATTTGGAAAAAGGGGGCATAGTTTAGATTGCGGCAGTGCGACAAAGAATGAGATGGAAATTGTGCGGAAATAAGAGCGAGGGAGTCGGGGAGAGCGGCGAAAAAGGGACAGAAAAGTAGAGAAAGGAGTGGAGAAACTGAGACATGGCAGCCAACAAAGAGAGAAAGAGGAATGGGTCCGACAAAACAGAGAGACAGAAGGGACGTGGGGGGGAAACAGCAAGGGAAGGAGGAGGCGAAGGAAGAAAGGCTACAACGGCAAAAAAAAGTAAGACAGAAGGAGGAAATCAAGAAAAAGTCTGACAAAAGACTCAGCATGGAAGACAGGAGGAGAAAGGGCAGGAGAGAGGAAGAAAGAGGGGAAAAGTGGAGTAAAAAAGGAGATAGGGAGAGACAGACAGTTACAGAGAGTTATAGTTAGAGAGAGAGAGAGAGAGAGAGAGAGAGAAAGAAAGAAAGACCAGACAGACAGATGAAGCCTGCTGCACAGCTCAAGGGCGGATGTGTCTGTGCAGTTGAGAATTTAGGAAGGAAGAAGTGAAAAAGAAAGCACGGTGAAGGGACTCCAGTCAGTGGTGACAGAGACGGCAATGAAAGAGGCCTCACCAGCAGCAGCGGTAGTGCTCTGAATAGTGTGGCTGCTGCTAGACAGCTGGGTGCAGCTGATTGGTGGACAGACTCTGTGGAAGAGCGCTTGTCTTCCTGCAGCCAGCTGCTGTGTCCAGAGGCCCTCAGTGACAGCACAAGGCTCAGAATTGATTACCAGAGCTGGCAGTTCAATGGGGTGGATGGAGTGCAGCGAGGGTGACTTCTCTGAAGTAGTGTGCTCTGTAGAGCAGCACAGCACAGCCGGCACTCACTGTATCCTCTTCCAAGAAAAAAAAGAAAAGAAAAAAAAAGAGAGGAGAGATTCTTGCGATTGTGATCCCCCTCCTCCTTCCTTTCTTTGTTTGTTTCTTTGTTTGTTTGTTTCTTTGTTGCTTTCCTTCTTTCTCACCAGCCACTCTCTCTCTCTACTCCGCTAGTGTGGCCTTGCACGTCCTCAGACAGCTCTGAGCCAGGCTTTCTTCTGCTCCTCCGGCCGCTCGCTCTCCGTTCCTCTCCTTCTCTTCCCCCAGAGAATGGTGGAGGAAATGGCTGTCTTGCAAAGGAGATAAAGTGCATCGAGGAGTGCTTTAAAACTTCAAAGCTCTCAGGACCCTATGTATACGGATAGCTTGCAGGTACAGAGTGGCGCACTAAAAACACAGGGCTGCTTTGCATCGCCGGGGCCCTTCCTGTGTGAGGCACAGGCCCAGCGCCTGCTAACCCTAGGCCCCGTATTTCAGACCAATATATAAAAGAGCTCTTGTGAGGCAAATCCAGCTCTAGTCTTAATTCACTTTATTAGTTTCATTGCTTTATTAGATTCAGAAGGAGGGACAGGGGAAAAATCATGTATATTTCTGAAAATAAAAAGGGATATTTCCATGCCCACTGGAAGCAGAGGGCTGGGGCTGATCAAAGCCTCCTGTAAGCCTGAGGGGAGCCTGACCAAACGTATCTCCACTGGCATGGTTATAGCGCTGCCTCTCCATCCATCCCTCTCTCTTCACCTCGTCTGTTGATCGGCCCCGACTCATTTCTTTCTCCTTTTGTGTCCCCCTTACTCCATTTGAAAGTGTATCCATTCATTTTCTCCTCTCTTTCATTTCCCCCCTCGTTCTCTCGCTCTCGCACCCTGCCGCTCTTTCTCTCCATCCACCTCCCCGTCGCCCTATCAAAACAGGAATGATGTCACTCTCCTTGCAGCTCCAGAAGGGAAGAAAGCCCGAGCCCCGGTCCACAGTAGCAGCATCCTCTCCTGTCTGCATGTCTGTTCCTTGTCTGTCTGCCTGTCTGTCTGTCTGTCCGGGGCACATCCGGCCATCCTGACTCCCCTGCGACTCCCCCAGGCCTCTGTGTCAGGAGGAAGGAAGGAAGGCCCTGCGGTCACTTAGGAGGGAGGGTTGGGAGAAAGGGAGGGAGGAAGTGTGAAAGGGTGTCTTAGCTGGAGTTGATCCACTCCATTGGAGCCTCTCACTATAGAAGGGCTGTTTGGACAGGGACAAGGCCAAGCACAAGTGTGTGTGTGTGTGTTTGTGTGTGTGTGTGTGCATGCATGTGTGTGTATGTCGATGGCTACACACCAAGAACATCACAGAGAGAGAGAGAGAGGGAGAGAGAGAGACAGTTTCTTTGGACTACTCATACTGTGTTGTGCTTATTGATGGCTCCATTGAATTTTCAACATATAGGCCTAGTCAGCTAGTCAGCTAGTGAAATGGGGACATTGGACGTTGGATGTGTCAGCGCGTGGTGTGACTCAGTGCTTCTGGGAGTTCACTGCTCATCAGAGAGTGACAACTTACTTCAGTGGAAATTAAACTGAGTCATCATGTTCGGCGACAGCATTGAACATGGAGGGTTTACCACCTCTTTATTGTTCTTTCCCTTCGCAAAAGCGCACACGCATCTGCAAACTCACACGTATCTCCTGCTCACACATATGCACGCGTACACAAACACATGCATGCACAAATGCGCACACACACACGTCCTACTCACACACAACCTACACATACCTACTCACGGTCGCAGACATTTTTGCGTCAGAAAAGCTGCGGCTGGTACGTCACCTGTGCCCCTGTGAAAGCCAATAGCTCATCCATACTGTATGAGAAAGGCCTGGAGCATCGCCTTTGATGCTTCACGTGTCATTGCTCTGACGTCTCCTTTTCAAAGCCACATTTCAGAAGTGCCAATGTACATAGTCTTTGCAATTCACAACTTATGCAAAAGCAAGTGAAAGAGAGAGCGAGTGAGCGAGAGCCTGAGAGAGAGAGAGAGAGAGAGAGAGAGAGAGAGAGAGAGAGAGAGAGAGAGAGTACTCAGTACTACAGAAGTGCTAGCAATTGCCAGAAACTGATCTCTTTTGCTTTTGGCTTTGTCGTTGGAGCGCAGGGAGGAATTAAGTGCATTGGAGAATGAGTTGGAAAAAGACATTTCCTGGTGTGAGCAGAGGGGCGGCTGGGAGGAAGACTGCCAGGCACAGAGGCACAGAGACACAGCCACTGTCCACCCCTCAGCCTACCCACTGTTACAGACACTGTGTCTGCTAAAGAGACTACTGTTGCCGGTTTGATCCCTGGAATCGCTGGGAAGGTATGCGCTGGATGTGGACCAGCAATCGAGGAGCGGCTGGAAGCTATTCTGCTCGACCCAACGCTGCTGAAGTGCCCTTAGGCAAGGCACCGAACTGATCTGCGGCTTCACCTTGTGCTCTGACCTCCCTTTGGAAATACATTTGTGCGATGGAATACGTGGAAAACTAAAACCACAACACATTCCACTGCTGTGTAAATGAAACATAAGTATAATCTAACTTTTACTACCGTTAAATGTGTCCCTGGAAAGGAAAATTGATTGAAGCCTGTCTGTCCCTTTGAATCTCATAAGACTGCACAAACACAGTACCATAGAATGCAATTTAATATACTTACCTGGTTCACGTTCAAATGAAATTGTATTACACCTTGTGTGTGTGTACAGTGTGAGAGAGAGAAAGAGAAAAACAGAGAGGCTGAGAGAGAGAGAGAGAGAGAGAGAGAGAGACAGAGAGAGTCAGAGGGACAGAGACAAAATTCTTTCCCTATGTTTAAGAAGGCAAAGCTGCCCCAGTGTTGTCTGCCAGTTACAGTTAAAAGTTAAACCATAAATCAACACATCACTTCCTATATTGGGTAATTATTGTTTTGTTTGATTTAGTATTTCTTTTCTTTTTTTTCTGTGTATTCAGCTGATAAGACATACAGTAGGGGCTTGAAAAGGCACACCCTCGCCTGCTCTTGTTCAGCTACTAAAAATAAGCGGTGAAGTAATGTGAAAAACACTGCTCTATTTACATTCTGGTAAGTTAGAGCTGCAGAGGTGGCGTCTACACTGCCTGCCTGCCTGCAGTGTTGAATCTGGGCTAAATGACTGAGGGGAAATTTTACTGCTTTTTTTCTTGCCAAGCAAGGACGAGAGAAAGAGCGAGAGAGAGACAGAGAGGGAGAGAGGGGGGCAGAAAGAGGGACAGGGAGAAATGGAGAGAAGACAGAGAGGAATGGAAAGGACAGAAAAAAAGCAATATAGAGAAGAGAAATTGAAGATAGGTAGAAAGAAAATAGCTGATTAAAATGTAACGAGATGATTTTATATGAGAGACGCTAATAGTGAAGAAGTTAAAAACCAAGTGATGCACACAGAGATCAGAAAATAACCAAGGCCAGAAAGAAGGAGATGGGGAGAAGACCCATCGTCCCCCATAGTCCCAGAGGCCTGTGAATGTGTGTGTGTGTGTGTCTGTGTGTTGACATCTTTAGATTAGTCTCTCATTCCTGCCTAATGGCCACATGGCGGCAGGGGACAGAGATAACACACAGGGTGGATGGACCAGGATACAAATCTCCCTGGCTGAATTTATGAATGATTGGGATCGGAGAGGCACGTGGACGGGTCTGCCCTGTCAGACCCTGCCTGCCATCACGCATCCCCACTGATGACACTGTTATCCTCAAAGAGAGAGGGAGAGAGAGGATGCCAAATGGCAAGAGGATCCAGAATCGCAAAACACATACTCACTGAACCCAGCTGGCATGTCTTGATTATGTACTTTCTTCACTGAAGAAGCAATTTGTTGGAGGTCTTTTTATTATGCTAGTTACGCTATTATAAATTGCTGCTTTGAT
This sequence comes from Gephyroberyx darwinii, assembly GCA_900660455.1. Lineage (NCBI taxonomy): Eukaryota > Metazoa > Chordata > Actinopteri > Trachichthyiformes > Trachichthyidae > Gephyroberyx > Gephyroberyx darwinii. The sequence continues at coordinate 10,296 of CABFOQ010022801.1, forward strand.
TGGATTCACATTGGATCACAAGTTCCTGTGAGAATAGAGGTCCTCATGTCAGTGATGAATCAGGAGTCAGCAGGATAATAGGTTGTATTGTTAAGTGCGTGATATGTCGGAGTTGTCTAGTGTGAGAATATTTATGAAAACAGACCAAAAGTCTGCGAAATCTGTCGTTAGGCATTTTCAAAATTGGTTTGGATTTAAAAGGTCAAAGAGCCACCAGGGTATCCCGTAGATTGGCTAATGAGAAAGAGCTGCGATGCTAACTGCAGTGGACGCTGAGGTGGAAACATCAAGTGTAGAAAGACAATGTCTGACCACGGCAAGCCAGGAGGCCATTCCCTTTCTAGTCATGCTGAATATCTCCACCAATCTCCCTGTAAGCTGGAAACAATTTAAGGGGTCTTGGGTGAGTAAAATAATTGTGCAACATAGGCTTGATTAAGCCACTTAGGGACTGATGAAGGGCCAACTGGCCAGGGGAGTTTTTGCGCTACTAACAGCAGAGTTCATAGAACCAGATACGGGTTTTCTGCAGTGCAATCTGTGCACACAAAGTGGACAAAGCTTTGGAGAAGAGATCTCTCATATTTGAAAACCATTTGAAAACAAATGAGTGCAGTAGCTGCTTGCTACCAGTTTAGCAACACCCCACCACTTGATGACGAAGTAGAGCAGTCTTGCAGGGATTCAATCACGTATTCAACCACCCCTCTGCTTCCCCTCACCTCCACAATCTCTGATGAGGAAAAAGAAGTAAAAGGAGCTTGTTTGCATCTTATCTGCAGGAAATAGCGTTAGCCAAAATTGTACTCTTGGGCTGGGGCTTGAAAGGGATGGCATGGCTGCGGCCATCATTAGTCCTGTC